>CM029016.1:41119208-41358397 GCA_016801055.1 Panax notoginseng | reverse complement strand
TATGTCCCATTAGCCGAAATTTTTTTCACAATTTAAGTGGCGAAAAATGACCTTTTAAACTTCTGGCACAATAGCCTTTTTGTAATTTATAGCTTTTGACTCCTTTGCTAAAATCAGTCCACACAAAAATCTACAACACCTTTTACAGTGATTCCACTTGGATAAGTTAGAAAACTCATAGATCTAACTCTAGAACTTGACCACACTCAAAAATTCGAAATATAATAAGAGATATGGTCAATTGAATTTCATGTTCCATTTTCACCAAAATCTGATTTTTAACCCTTTGTGATTTCTAATAAACTTTCATGTTTTCACATAATAACCAACATAACTCATCATGACAATGACATAATAATTCAATAAACAAGTTCAAGAATAAATTTTAAAGATTTATAAGTTAATTTATCTTGAACTCAATAATGTTCAAATTGTCAACATGATAAAATTCAAGAATGCTCAGAAGAATATTTTCATAAAAAGATACTGGATGAAGCACAAATATCAAAGATATTTCACTAATTTTATGGAGTATAAAAGTCAAAACTTTAACCAACTAAGTATAATAAAGAATGAAATAACAAAAGAATTCACCAAGCATGCGATAAACCGCACAGACATGTTATTTCAACAGAAAAATGAATAATGGAACCAGGTCATGCGTAAACGCACCGACAGGATATTCTGACAGAATAATAAAAAATAGAACCAGGTCCGGTGTAAACGCACAAACAAGATATTCTAAACATAATAATAAATAACAGAATCAAGTCCGGCTTAAACGCACAGACAGGATATTCCGACAGAATAATAAATAATAGAACCAGGTCCGGCATAAACGCACAGACAGGATATTCCGACAGAATAATAAAGAACGAAATATTAGGAGAATTTCACCATGTATGTGGTACTACGCATGAACAGGTTATTTCAACAGAATAATAAGGAATGGAATAACAGAAGTTCTCTTCATGAATACGAAAGAAATAATACCCCTTACAAGTATAACAAATAATATCCCCTACCTTTGAAAGAAAAGTATTCCGACTGGTAGGGCGAGGATATACTCGAAGAAAACTTGCACTACGCTCAAAACTTTCTTAAACTCTAAAGAAATACGCTCAAGATTATAGAAGAAGAACTCTCTCTATAGTTAGTTTCTCTCTCTAGAGTTTCAGTGAATTCGTAAGAAATAATGAAAGAATGAGCTTCTATTTATAGAAGAATAGATTGCATAGTAACTAATTCATGAACGGTCCAGATTAATTTACTTTTAATCGGACGGTCCATATTTAAAGTAAAATCTTTTAAATAAAATATAATATATTCTATTTATAATATAATAAAACGAATAACTTTATAAAAGTATTCTGTTTTATATAAAAAGATTTTACTATGTAAAATACTATGTAGGCACTATGCAACACTATGTATAATAAAATATAATATATTGTATTTATAGAATAACTTTATAAAAGTATTCTGTTTTATATGAAAAGATTTTACTATGCAAAATACTATGCATAATAGAATATAATATATTTTATTTATAGAATAACTTTATAAAAGTATTCTGTTTTATTATATTAATAATACTAATAAAATAAAACTGAGTGACTTATCACGTAAACATCAATAATCAATACCGTATGCTACTATGCAACCACGCGTATTACTGTACTTTTGCTACCGAGTAGTTCAACAGTTTTAACGGTAAAACTTCCGCCGTTATTCTCATAAAAATATTTTTGTCGTTTTTTCAATCCGACAATAATTCGTTGTGGGGTCCACCAATGATTCTATCGTCGTACGGACATTTCTCGACAAAAAGAATATTTTATATCAACTTGCTTACTTTGCAAAAAAAAAAATTTCACATATTACCCTTAACTTTAAACTTTTATCAATTTAACTATTTACCAAAATAGAAAAAAATTTGAATACTTTTATTTCATAAAATTCGGGGTCTCACAGTATCTTTCTATTCTCCTATAAATAGGATGCTTAGTTAGAATTGAAAATCACACCAGAATCAGAGAATTCTTCTTCTATAATATTGAGCGTATTTCTTTCGAGTTTTAGAAAGCTTTTAGCATAGAAAATAGTGAAAGTTTTCTTCAAGAATATTCCCGCTATACCAGTTGGAATACTCTTCTTTTCAGGTAAGGGATGTTATTTTTGTTCAATATTCGCTTGAAATAATATTTTCTTCCATACTCTGTAGTATGTAAGTAATATTATTTCGTTTTAGATTTCGAATTCTATACTCGTTTTGTTAAAGTTTTAGCTTCTATACTCTATGAAATTAGTAGAATATCCTTGATATTTGCGCTTCATCCTGTATCTTTTCATGAAAATATTATTCTGAGCATTCTTAATAAGTTTTAACTTTTTATGCCGGAGTACTATTCACGGGGTTACTATTCCTGAAGTACTATTCACGGGATACTATTCACTCGAGTACTATTCACCCAGGGTACTATTCATGATAAAAATTGATTCGTTTTCGGTCCAAATCATTTTTGGTACAATATTATTCTTGAATTTTACTCCACAAAGCAGTATCATGTTGACAATTTGGACGTTATTGATTTCTGAATAAATTAAATTATAAATCTTTAAAAATTTATCATATGCTTTCATTTAATTAATTCTTATATCATTGTCATTATCCTCATACTTTTATTATGTTGAAAGTCATCTATGGCCTGTAGTGCATAGATGGACTTGGTATGATTATGACTAGGGATTATTCGGTATAATCATGACCGTAATGTTACAAAAGATGTGGTAAAAATTCTCATTGGCCCGTTGTGCATTGATGGACAGTTGTTGGCATGATCATGACCATTGATGAATACACGAATATCCTTGGTCCATAGTGCATGGATAATTTGTGGTCGTAATACTAAAGAATATCCTTGGCCGTAGTGCAGGGGTGATTCGATGATGTGGATTATTTATTAAGCTGAGTCTCAGCAATAAAAGTGATGAAAAACCTTTTTAAATCATAGAAGATAGTAGATATCATGCTCTACTTGATTCTTCTAATGGATTGCTTGTTCCGCTGCAATTAAACTTGATGTTTGTTATATTTTATCAATTTAACACTGTTGAAGGCTAACGATAAATTATTCTGCATTATCTTAGTCATAATATTTCTTACTGGGCTAGTTGAGCTCACCCTTTTGCTTTCATTGTTCTCTTCAGGAAATGAGAACGTAGCCAGGACTAGTCGGAGAACGGAGTGACGGTCTCGATGTTTGCATTAGTTGTCCTCATTATTCTATGAAATAGTGTGATAATAAATGTATTGAGGACTCCATTTGAGTTTGAATACTGTCTAGAAGACAATATTCGTATTAAACTCTCAGTTTATGTTTTATCGTATTTTATATGACAGTTGTATTTGAATTTTGTACCATGTATTTGATGACTCAAGATGGGTGATGTATACCTATTTTGGGGGCGTCACAGCCTTGACATAATAAGGTTCTTAAAGCAATTATAACATTGATCAGCAAGAAGAGCATAAGTTCGTTTTCCACAGTCAAGTAACAAACCCAATTTGATTCCAGTCTTTAATCCTCATAACAGACTAGACACAAGCAGTTTCAAAATAAGTTCCAAATCATACAAAATTAGTCCCTGAAATAATACACAAAACTCAAAATAATTTAAAGGGTATCCCTGTATAAGAATGAATCTTTGAGTGAATTCCTCCATCCGGTCGGTCGGAGAAACAGCCAGGTGATTTTTTTGGCCAACTTCTTGAAAGCTTTTTTGATTTTTAGAGAGGGACCCACTCTTTGATATACCCAGCAATTCATAGAAACACTGTGTGGTTTTGAGCTAGAGCATACATGTTAATGGTGGCCTTTTTTTGTGATTTGTATGACCCATATGAGGTTTTGCTAAAAGATCAAAACTAATTTAAAGAACACAACCCAAGTTTTCAGATCCAAAAGAAGACCCATCTCCCTTGCCTCTCTCCTCCCTCTCTTACAGTATATACTGAATACCCATCTCTTTCGCCGCCGACGGCACAACAAAATCACACCCAAATTTGCAGATTAGGGTTTCGGGAGATGATGAGAGAGAAGAGTGTTTGCAGAAAAGGTAAGAAGAAACCCTAAGGATTTGTTGATCGAAGTTTGGGCTTTTTACTGAGAGGAGAGTTTTGATCGATATTGATTGTTTCCATGTGAGAAATTGATCGAAGTTGGGGCTTTTTACTGAGAGGAGAGTTGTGTGCACATTGGGGTCGGTGTCGAGATCGGTGGAGATGATTGAGCGGCTGCTAAGGGCGGGGATAAATGTGGCCAAATTCAATTTCTCACATGGAAGCCAGATTCAATTCCTTTTGTTATTTTTTTATTAGTATTAATATTTAATATAATGTGGTTTGACAAATTTGCCCCTTAATGTATAATAAATGTTTAATCAAAAATTAAAATATTCTTTTTTTGTTACACATTAGCTCAATTATGACCCACCCGAACGGCCACGTCAGCAATTTCTGACGTGGCAGACCCAATTGAATGAAAGTGGAAAAAATTAATAGTTCAATCATCTAATTGACAAAATTGAAAAGTGAATCACTGAAGTGGAATATGGTCCATACTTTAAAGTAGTAATTTATATTTAAGCCTAAAACTTTTGTGTAATGACTTTTGTTTTCAGCACTTTCATGGAGTGCATGCACTAGACCTGGCAAAATATGGTTATGGGTTGGTTTTGGTTTTCAAAATATGGTTAACCAACCATTTAAGAACTAAAACCATATTAACCATTTTTAATATGGATAATGTGAGTTAGAACAATATGGTTATGGTTAAAAACCATATTAACCATATTAATCATTTTAATATGGTTTAGTTCCATGAAGGCCTGATTTGATATATTTTGCTGAGAATGACACAGGCGTCTTGGGGGAGAATAATGGGGGCCCTCTGCTATCCACACTTTCATGGGTCCAGAAATTGGAGAGTTCAGTTCAATTGAGTTGAAAAAGAAAGATGAAATATGTTTGGTTGAAAATTTATCAAAGTTTAGTTCAAATTTACTATTAGCAGTATATTGTTATATGAGCTGAACTCAAAAAATTATGATAGGTGAATATACTATTAGCATTATATTTTAATGAAAGTATATCTAATAAATAATCTTATTACTCCTTAATTAATAAATGAAACTTTTTATCAATTTAGAATATATTATTACATCAATTTACTTATAAATTATGATAAGTAACCTATATATTATCGATTTAGAGATAAGTAACCTATACTAATAGTTTATCAATTTAGAATAAACAATGATATTATCAATTCAGAATATATTCTTTGGTATCTAATTTATTAATTTGATAAAATCAAACTAAGAATATGCACATTAATTTGATAAAATCTATATTGATTCACTTATTTATATATCAGCAGTTTTGGGAGGAGGTGAGGACTTGGGCTTGGGAGGAATAAAAAAAGGTCGAGCAAAGAAAAGACGAAAAAAGAAATGAAATATGGGTTGAAAATGGTTAACCAGTTAATCAATCATATTTGTTTTAAAAAATATGGGTCTAAATTTTAACCGACTTAGAATAAATAAAAATAGTTAACCGACTCATTTGATTCCAATTAATATAATTTGACCCAACAGTTAATTACTTATATTGTCAGGTCTAGCGTGCACCATGCATGCACGTGGATGGCTAATTTGGTAGCCCATATCCTTTGAAAGTTGCCTTCCTAATTTAGGAGAAGAATCTTTGTGCAGAGTCTTTCGGTAAAAAAGTGATTCATTGTAATTCTCAGCTCTAACCTTATATATAGTAAGAAAATGCTTTTTCTTCTGCAAACTCTTTTCCCACAAGTTCTGCAATAATTATGTATCATTAATTGTCTTTTTCAAGCCGAAACTTATACTCTCAATATATTTCACCTAAAGATTACATTTTTAAAATAAAGGTTTTTTTCACAAAAAAATCCTCGTAATATTTAAAAATGACATAATGTCTTTAGATTTAAAAATACAATTTTATTATATTATCATCTCACCATGGACAGAACTAGGGGGCGAGGGGGTCAACCAACCTTGAAATCTGAAGCATGTTAATATTAGTTAAACTTGATCTTTGTTATGAGATGATATTAATTCATTTGCTTCCTCATGTCCTTCCACCTATTACCTATAATAATTTAACAACATTACTATAGATAAAATAATATTAAATAAATTTGATGATTAATTAATTAATATTATACTCATTTATCTTACTGACTTAATAATACTTTGGTATCAATTATCTGGTTCCACCACGATATTATCTCACTACTATCAGTCTAAATGCTCAATATATTTCATGAACATAAAAGAATATAAACTAAAAATTGTCATCAAATAATAATTTTAAAAAAAAAATTTAAAAATGTAGGTTAAAATGTTATGGGACATTAGAGTTCAGACGTCATTTTCACACATAAGAAAAGAAATAGAGAAATATTAGCCCACCAATCTTGAACTAGTCCCATCCATCCCAATGAGAAAATTGAAATAAAGAAAAGAGAAAAAGGCCATGAGATTTGCTTTCATAAACAATTAAATTGGAGTTTAGAATACCCAATATCGCCCATTTATTGTTATTTTTAGAACATTTCATCAGAAGTTGGCAAGTTTTTTTTCCTCAAAAAATTATACTCCCTCTGATTTTAAATATAAGATTAAATTTGACTTTATTATAAAGTTAATTTGAATTTTGAATTAACTTTAAATTAAAAATTATATGAATAGATAATACAATTATGAAAATCATAAATTATCTAAAAATTGTTATTAATTACAAATTGTGTTGTTTTTGAAAGTTAGATGAATCACATTAATTTAAAATATTTCAAATTAACTTTAAGATATTAATCATATATTTTAAAACGGAAGGAATATATATTTGGACATTAATAATATCAGCATAATAATTATGCTATTGAACAATAAGTATTGTTAAAATTTTAAATTGTTGTCAAAATAAATATAAAAATATTACAAAATATATATTAACTTTAACAATATAAATATTACTGTGACATTATCGAGAAAACAAGAACCTATATTTTTAATCCACCATACGGCGAGGCCAAATGGCACCAGACCTTAAGCAACTTACAAAGAAAAGTTCTCTCATGGCCCTCAAGAAGACCATGTCAACTATTTCTTTGTAGTAAACTTCAAACATTGACTTTTTTAGACATCACAATCAAAAGAAGATCGTGTCCCAAATAAAGTTGAATCAAAAGGTTTATATAGGATTTGTTCGTTTATCAATGTTTACAATAAATAAATTATATTTAAAATAAATTATTATTACATGAACATAATTTTTAAGTGTATTTAAATTTTTAAACGCTCTAAACGCACTACCAAACGTTACAAATAATGAATAACTAAACGAAAATATAATATCATCATGTCAAAAAAAACATAATATAACATAATATGTCCAAATGGACGGCTGAGATAATAAATTCACAAATAGTTACCTATCAAAATGCATATTTACATATACAACTAGCTGTAACAACTCTATATCTTTAAATGAAAGTGGTGCTTTTCTTTAAAGGTAAAGCAGTCATAGTCTCATAGACAAGCAAACAAATGCAAGCTTTTCTTTTAATTACCCATAAAAGTTTAGAAAAATAGTTAGCATAAAGTTAATTTTATTCAATTGATCAATATAATATTGACATACAGATCGAAAAAAAAAAAAATTTTATATTTCAGTATTATATTGATTAATTTATCATGAAATTAATTTTATAAGATATGGAAGAGAAATAAATGAGGGAATGAAAATAAAAAAAAGGAATAGAAAATGTTAATCCAACAAATTATTGGATCCATTGCTATCATGCGCCATAGAGACAGTGGGTCACTATCACTGTCCTTCTGGAGACACAATCATTATTTATTATTTCTATTTTTTAATTAATAATAATAATAGATAACAAGGACATGAATAGAGTAAAAATATTCAATTGATGATAATATTATGTCATTATTACAACACATTTATAAAATAAAGGAGAAAGTTCTACTTTAATGATCATGAAATTATACATGATGTGTAGTATCACCATTAGTATGCTTTAATATAACATGTTTTTTAAATATTAATAATTATAATTATGTAGTTTATAATACTATAATTATACGTTATAATTATAATTTTATAGTTTATAATATTATCATAATTTATGCACAAATTTAAAGATACCAAAGTTATGAGAGCATTCACAACAATTTTTTCAATAAATTCTATATCCCCAACTTTGAAGAATACATCAATAAATTATTATTTAACAGTTTTCTTATCCTTATTTAACTCTCTATTTTAATCTCTATATAGGATTTTACTCTCCAGGGTGAGGGAGTCAAAATATCATTATCTACATATGCAAAATGATACTTTACACTCTAATTTAAGTGGACAACCCATCAATCATACACATCTTGATATTATTATCACATGACTTTTTTACTACTTCATTTTTAAATTATAAAATTAATATTAACTTATTTTTTAAAGATTAATTTCAAACGTATTCAACTTTAAAATTGATATAAATTTATTTAATTTATGTTCATATAATTATAAATATTATAAAAGTACTATTAATTATAAATTTTATTATTTTTAAATTTTAAATGAATCATATTAGTTTTAAATTTTAAAAATATCACAAATTAATTTTTTAAAAGTTAATATTGATCTTATGTACATTTACTGCTATAATCCATTCAATGATCACTCCATAAAAACTAAAATTTAAAATAAAATAAAAATTATTTTACATTGGAATACAATTGATAAATTATACTCTCTTTTATAAATTATAAGATTATTATTAATTTTTATAAGTCAATTTTGTGACGCCCCCAAAATAGGTATACAACACCCATTCTGAGTCGCCAAATACATGGTACAGAAAGCAAACTACAACTTAAATAATACAATTATCGTGCAAAATACGACAATACATACTGTGAGTTTAAATACAAATATTGTCTTCTAGACAATATTCACACTCAAATAAATTCTCAATACAATTATTCAAACACTATTTTACAGAAATAGTGAGCACTGCTAAAACATCTTTCTAGAACCATCACTCTATACCCCGACTAGATCCTACTATGTTCTCACCTCCTGAGAAGAAAAATGGAACAAAAAGGAAAAGGGTGAGCTCAACTAGCCCAGTAAAGAATATTATGACTAAGATAATATACAAAAAATTATCATTAGTATTCAACCGGGAAAAATCTGATAGAATATAATCGACAACAAGTTTTAGATCAACAACTGCAGCGGAAACAGCAAACCATTAGAAGAGTCAAGTAGAAAAAGAATTCTACTATCTTCTAAGATTTAAAAGTTCATCATCAATATACATCTTGAATCAAATATTCATCTTTGCACTACAGGCCAAAGATATTCATTTGTAACACCAATCAGTCATGTTCATCTCAACACCTGTTCATCTTTGCACTACAGGCCAAAGATATTCATCAGGTAATCATACATCTTTGCACTACAGGCCAAAGATATTCAGTAATATCATCATTTAGGACTGAGGATGATGAAAAATATCTTAAAGAAAACGAATCCAGAGAGACAGAAGGACAAATAGTAGGGATTCGTATAACAGTTTATCCAAGATCAATAATACTTCATAATAATCAATTGTGAAGCAGAATTTAAAAATAAAGATCAAAACATGGATACAATCAAAGATAGTAACCATAATAGACATCTTGGACAAAAAGGAAAAATTTTATTTTTCGGTGAATAGTGCCGTATTCGTGAATAGTGCCGTATACGTGAATAGTAACTCCGACATAAAAAGTTTCAAATTTGATAAAAACTCATGTTAATATTTCAGCATAATGATATTGAAGAAAATAATATCATTTAAGAAGAAAATAATATCCCTTACCTCAAAATAACCGTACTTCTGACTGAATATCGGATATGAGACTGAATGAAACTTGTGCTGAATAGCAACTTTCAAAGTATCTAAATACTCACAAAATACACTCAATAATCTAAAGAGAGAAAGAGAGAAAATTTATGAATTCTGGTGTGATTTTTAATTCTAACTTAGCCCTCTATTTATAGGAAAATGTTAGCACGCCGAAGCAGACTTAACCTGCAACCTGATGGTTTTACCTGCTACTATTCCCACCCACCACATTTGAATAAAAATCTCAGCACATTTCTATACCAACCAAGAGTGGGACCCACCAATTCTAGAATTTTCCACCAAAATGATTAACTCCGAAAATTCAATAATTTCTGAACCAGTCATCTCGTAAAATTCATAACAAATCATATGTTCATTTTTAACGGTTCAAAATTTGTGGACATATACTCAACTTATGTATGTATAACATATCCAAATATTACCACGATCCAATGGTCGGATTAAAAATTATAACCCTCGCAAAATATCTCAAAAACCTTAATTTGATTTTCAATACCTCCGTTCCGACAAAAATACAGATAAAACACTTCAATATTAACTCCTTCATTTTTAACCACAAAAATATATCCCTCATTTATATCCACATAAAATAAATATTTCCTTATCATATGAATCAATAATTAATTATTCACAAATAATATTACAGAATCACATTTATGACAACCAGACCGTTCCCAGGAAAGAGGGGGCTTTCCAATAAGGATTTCTCCTTACTGGCGCGCAATTAGATGACCAAACCTCTCCTTAGACAGAACTTTCTAGACATTGCCAATAATGTTATCTAATAATATTATTCAAATAATATGAATTATTGATCTGATAATAAAAAATACTGTGCAACAACAATTATTGAAACAACAATAATATAAAATATCAACGCAGTAATTATTGAATCAATAAAATAAAATATTGAACAATAACTACTGCAACAATTATTGAGTAGTGCCTTCTTATGTAAGAATCAATAATTGGTGCAATACCGTGTGCTATTGTATTTTAACCACGGGTATTCCAACAGTATTAACGGTAACAACTACGCCGTTATTTACAAACAACTTATACTTGTCATTTTCTTCATCCAATCGCTTTTCGTTATGGGACCCACACAAGGTTACACCGTCGTACAAATATTTTCCGACAGTAAGAATATTCCACGACCAAACGAATATTCCCCGACAAAATGAATATTTTATAACCACTTGCTTATTTTGCAAAATTTGCACATTTCACCCATAACCAAAGTATTATATCAAATTAACCCCTTATTATTCATAATAATATTTAGAGAAAATTTGATTTTATTCATTAATAAGTTGGGGTCTTACAAATTTGATGCAGTCTCAAACTTAATAATTTTGCTAAAAATTGTAAAAATAATAAATTTTATAAGTAATAGAATTATTTTTTTCTAAATAAGTTATAATATGTATTGATTAAATTTATATTAAATTTAAAAATATCACATACTTACTTTAAAAAAGATTAATAAATTAATATCAATTTTATAATTAAAAAAAAGTTGTAGTATATTACATCTATCATAAGCTCCAACACATGAAGCCAATACAAATGTCAAATATTTACAACGGTCAAAACATACTTTAATTATTAGAACTTTTAAATTTTAAATGTCATTATTTAAGGAATTAATATAAGGAACATGTTGAGTGCATAGTAAAAAAAAACTACAGAATAGGGATAGAGATAAAAAAACTATTGTAATATCATAAAAATATTTAATGACTGATAATATTACGTCATTATTATAAATTATTTATTAAAAATAAAGGATAAAGGATAAAGTTATACAGTAAAAACCCCTATTTAAGAAGGGAAATGATATTTCCACAATAATTTTTGATATTTTCACACGAAAAATGTCGTTATAGATCTTATAGCGACGATTTTTACATCTACATCAACACTTTACGTGTGAAAATATCAAAAACTGTTGTGAAAATATCATTTCCCTTTAAGAATACTATATATAAGAATAACCTCTACAATATTATAAAAAAATTTGGCCCTAATTTAGGCCAATTATAAATAGAAATAACCTCTAAATTGTAATATGTTACATACTTTTTAAGTCTCGTATTAAGAAACTATACCTCTATATAGTAATAATTTCATATATATATATATATGGGAGAGAGAGAGAGACGATATTAATTTTAAAAAATTAATAAAAGACTATATTTTCTATAAAGGACTACATTTTCTTATAAAAGATTATATATAAAAGATCACATTTTTTTATAAAAGACTACTTTGCATAAATATTTTTTGAATAATAATTATTAGGGAGTTCTTATTGATATTTTTGTTAAAGTGAATATTTTTGAGTATTCGAAAAATATTTTATACCAATATTTCTATTTAGTAAAACTTTTTAATTAAAATATAAATAATTTAATTCCAAATTTATTTCTAAATAGAAGTTTTACTATACTATCACGATGGCGCAGTGTCACCATTTTTAATGTTCATGTCAAGTGGTGACTTGCCTCAACGTTTTGAATGCATTATTCTTGACGGTGTACTATCACCATTAATGGTTGTATTTCAATATAATATATTACAAAATATTAATGATGATATTATCTAGTTTTATCATATTATTATTGACAAATTTATTATTTTACTATTTGATTAATTTAAGTTAAATTATTTTTAATTATTTTCCAGTAAGTTAGCTTTAACAATCATAATCGGTCCCTTATTATCATTTGTGTTATCTTATTATATTTTGTCTTGTACTCAATTTGTTTCAAAATATTACCTCCGTTTTCAAAAAAGAGATAATTTAATTTTTAAACACAATATATCAAATTTTAAATTAATTTTATTTTAGTTGATACAATTATTATAATATATAATAAAAACTATTAACTACCAAAATTTATTTTATTTTAAACATTTATGAGTCATACGGTCATACCTATTTTAAAGTTTAATACGTTGTCGTTTGAGCTCAAAAATCAAATTATATATCTAATTTTAGAATACAATAATTATATTTTTAAAAATATTTTATGTCCTCAAGTGTATTTATAAGATGAAGTGATGTTACATATAATAAAAAATAATAGTTACATATTAAGAATATAATATTATTTTATCATTTTAAAATAAGAAATAAAAAATATCTTTAACTTAAAAACTAATTAACCCAAGAAAATTTATCAAAAACGAAAGGTAATAATTTAGTATAAAGATGTCTTTTTATATTGTGTAAAGTTACATGTTAAACCTAATCCTCATCAAAAAAATAAAATATAATTATATTTTGCGATTTTATATATCAATTTTTTAATTATGAATTATATAAATAATTATTGTTTATAATTTTTTAACAATATATTTAATATAATATATTAATCATAATATCATATATTAATATATGTCATAATTATAATTTGACAAAAAAGTTTTAAAAACTTTATATGTGAGACTATCAACAAATCAGAGTTTAAGCGCAGTTCTAAATATTTTAATATAGAAAATATATATAATTTTATAAAAGAGGGAAAAAAAAGTACATATATATATATATATATATATATATATATGAAAATATTTTGAGCAGAAAACTACTAGTAGCAGTGGCTCCCGTCTTTTTATACTTGGCAATTCCTTGGCGCGGTATATATGTAAATCTATCGATTTTCGCCATTTTCTCTGTTTTCAAGCTTTTGGATCTAATCAACGACTCTCCAGGCCGACGGCGTGTCGCCGACTAGGGAGTTGCCGGAGATTTTTAAATCTCTCTCAGATCTGTGAGTCTCTCGCTTTCTGCCAATGTTAGTTGTAATTAGTTGCTTGCTTCGGTGATGAAGTTTGCGAGAGAGCTGAAGTTTTGCTTGTTGGGATTTTTTTATTTTTTGCAGCTCTTTTGTTGCCTTGTTAGTTCTGCAATTGTAATTACGAACCTCTCTTTCTCTCTCTCTCTCTCTTTCTATATATATATATATATATGTATATGTAAACTGCTAGTTAAATTGAGCAAAGTTAAAGTTTATATAGAAAAATTTTGGAATGTTTTGGCTTATTTTGAAGAATTTTGCTTTTTATAGATTTTTCTTTGAAGATCTCTTGTGTGTTATGGATGAGCAAATTTAGAGTGATTTTTACTCTTTTCTCTTCAATTGTCTCTCTCATTTTGCTTTCCCTCCTAGATTCTTTTATTCAGAGTATTAATCCTTTTTATGATCTCTTATTTGTTTACCTTTTTTCTTTTCTTTTTCTGTTAAAAGGTTATGCTTGTGTTTAGTTCTGTTGCAAGTAGGCAAAGTAACTCAGATTTATTTGGAAGAGTTTTCTAATTTTCTAAAATTTGTTTGGTGATCTTGTATGTCAAAGCTTTACTAACTGTAGTTTTGTCAGACTTTCGACCTTTTATTGTACTCGTTTTTTCACATGATTCTAACATGTGTATAAATTTGATATCATTTTTTTTCTTAGTACATTTATACTGCTTATCTTCAGTCTGAATTTTTTATGTTTGCAAACTATGGGATACTAACACTTGGTTTCATTTAATTATGGGCACGAAGCATCGAAGAAATAAAAAAAAAAATCTTCATTACACCAAAAGTTCTTTTCTACCATTCCTTTTGACCTTTGGTTATCTCTGGGTTTGTTAGAATATCGAAAGTACTTAGCTTTCAATTCATTTTGTTTAGTTTTGCTAACATTTCTCATTTCTGAATGACTCTGTGGTTAAGAGCAGGTGGCTTTGAGTTGTTTGAAGGTGAACAAGTTATATGCAGAGTAATATATGGTGCCCAGATGAACAGATCTGATGTTATTGGCAGTGGAAGGAGGAGGGTTTTTCTCTTCTTCAGCTTCTGGGTATAGTAAGGGCCTGACCCTACTTCTCTTCGGTCAGAAGAACGAAGAAAAACCCATGAGAGTTGCACCGTGGAATCAGTACCGGTTGGTGGACCAAGAACCTGATTCTGATCTCCAGCTGGCTTCAGGTAAGAACCGACTTGTCCGCGGGTGCGCCTCCTTTGTCTGCTTTGGTCGCGCTGCCGCAGGACTTGAAAGCCCTTCTCCTCTGAAAGTAGGTCCGACCCATCAGCATGACATCTTGCAAGAACCTGCTGTTACTGACAAGGGGAAGGACGAGACTCATACCACTATTTCTCTTGACAATGATATTATCTCAAAAAAGGTTGATCTTAAAAGTAGCTTGAAGAAGACAACGACTAACATTCCTGTTTCTAGTGGAGTTGGTAATGAGAGTGAGGCCTTACGCGAAAAGAATAGCGATGTTCCTGGTCATGCAGAAAGGAGGAAAGTGCAGTGGGCAGATGTGTCTGGAGGAGAGCTGGTTGAGATCCGAGAATTCGAGGCCAGGTATGAGAATTTCATATCTAATTGGAACTTGATTCAAAGAATATTTTCTTTTATCTGTTATCCCTCAATCATGCATGGAAGTCCCACCATGACTTTTTGGTAATTGTGCTCTTATGCATGTACAAGTATGCGTGTGGTGTAGGATCTAGAGCTTTTGCAGTACAGTCACTAAATGTTTTCTTCAAATGTTTGCTACTATTCTTTTCCTTTGCTTGTGTTTCATCATATATGTGGGATGTCTGAATAGGTTTTCTCTTTCAGATATTTCATATGGTACTCAAATTCCTGTTGTTGCCAAAAAAAGGAGCCTTTTGTTGGCCTGTTGTTGAATGAATTATACAGCTTCAGTGAATATAATGTCAAACTGATACCGAACCATATACACCTCACTATAAAGTTTCAATACTAATGCCTTTGATTTTTAGCTCTGTACTACGTCATTATTCAAAAAGTATTCATTACACCATGTTCGGGTTGTGTGTTCTATTAATTTGGCCCTAGTCCCACCTTCAAGTTACAAGCATGAGTAGTCCAATGCACTATAGTATGATTAGCCATACAACTTACAAATTGAGGTTTGGGGTTTAGGATGTAGGTTGGGTGGTCACTGGTAAGGAATAAGAAAAACACTAAAAGGTGCATCCTTGATGATGGTGAACTTGCCTTTGAGGTTGAGCCTTCTTATTTTGTCAAACTCATACCTATTATGATCACCCTTTAGAAGGTTATTGTTAAACATTCAGAATTAATTGTATTCAATTTGACAGTGATTGGCATTTAGGGAATTGAGTTAAAAGGGACCAGTTTCCCAAGAACTATCAATATTGTGATTTCTGCTCTCTTTTTGTTGTTTACAGCCAACAACACTAATATTCTCTTGATGAAATCAAATTTTGAACTAGGGGGGAGTGCATTAGGTGTACACCAACAGAGTTGGCAGGAGTTTAAGCTTGGCTGATTGATATGAGCTTAGCTTTTGAACTTTTTATACAACTTTTACAATTGATCTTAGTGTTATATCTTAGTTCTCAATTTATTCATTGATTTTTGGGATCTCGTAAGTGTAGTCCCTTTATTTCTTTGTGCTGACATTCTAACTTTCTTAAAAATGGACTGGTTCTGAGTCTTCTAATTCTTGTCTTTTGTCTAATCTATGGTTGAGACATTTATGCTTTTAATGGGTTCATCCTCCTTTTTTTTGTTCCTAATTTTTGCTCTCATGAAAAGTAATGAGGAACTACTGTACATACTACCTCCATTTGTTGTGGTATTAAATTTTATATTCCTGGTGGAAGACAAGGAAAGAATTAAAAAATTAAGAAGTATCTTCTAGCAAAGGATTTAATAAGTCAATGCACCCTTTTTGCCCCTATCTTGGAAATTGATTTGTTTTTTCATTGTTAAGTTTAGTCTCTGTAAGTCTGAGTATGAATTAGGGGAGCGTGCAAACCCAAACGACCCGATTGAAGCGTGCGTCAATCGACGATTTGGATAAAGATGGGAAAGCGGTCAAGTGTTGGAAGGGGCAATACTTTCTTGCCTTATTTTGGATCATTGATGGAATTCTGAACGAAGCAAATCAATGAAAAAACGACTAAGAAAAGATTTGTCGCCTAGGGTTCGGCCACCTTGTGTTTAATACCATAAGGTTTGGCCACCTAGGGGGTGCACGGCCTTAAGAACCTTCTCATGACCTATGAGCATGATCTCTGACCGTGACAATGAACCGAAGTGCTTAAGAAAGCGAAGCTGGCGATATGGAAGTCAAGGAATAATCTAGTGAGGAAAGATGTCTATGGCTACATCACCCTAGGACCTACACATCCTGGAAGAGCCTTTTAAGAAGCATGGGATCTCATGAAAGGAGCAAACTAACCAACCAAAAGGAAGGAAACAAAAGGACCAAAAGACAAACCCTAGGGTTTGTCCCCCTTTCGTTTGGTCAGTCCTTCCCAGGGCTCTCCCGATTGATCCTCATAGCTCCTTCTCACAGATCTTCTAAAGGAGTATTGATTCAAAAGTGAGATTGTCAGCATAATCGGCGAAGCACTGATATTAAAGACGGAAAGAGCTTCTTTTAGTCCTAAGGGACTTAAAGAGGCACCTTCTACAGGGAATTGGTTGAGGGATTTGTACCAACGACTAGGACGACTCGGGATTCACTAAAAGTAACTAGATAAAGAGGCTACTTTGGTAAGTGACTTGAAGTTACATGTCAGACACATGACTACTTACTAAGAGGTACCTCGGCTCTAAATATACCCCTCATTTCTATAGAATGGACTTTTGATTCTCTGCTATCCAGAAAAACTTTGAAGGTTCTACTTATATTATGCGAAGAGTTGCCTTGATGTTACTTGCTTATTCTTCTACCCTCTTCAAAGTCTCGATCAGGACACTCTTTGTGGATTTCTCTCCTCGACCATTTTAAAATCCCAATTTGAGCAAGTACGATTTCCTTGCATGCATTTTCTAAAAGTATGATACTTCGTACACCACATTGTACATACGAAGCCAAGTAACTAGCATATACTCTATGATTTTTATGGGTTCATTCCATGGTTATTAATATGCAATGTTCTAAAAGGCGAGCGGCCGGGGGGCGGCCTAATACCTAGGGGGCCTAGACGAGATTTTTTATTTTAAGCTAATTTTAATATTTTATCTTACATTTATCCAAACATTACAATGTTCTAAAAGGCGGGAGGGGCTTAGGCGTGATTTTTTATTTTAAGTCAATTTTAATATTTTAACTTACATTTATCTAAACAAAACAATAATATAAAACAAAACAATCTATAATAAAGATAATAAATGTCTTTGCTTAAAGTTTAAACACATCCATATTGTTGTTAATGTCAAAGTTCAAAAACAAGCATGCAATTGTTCAAAGTTCAAACATATTTTTAGCGTATTAGTTTTATTCATAAACAAGATTGCTATTAAATAATAAATTTTAAAAATTTAATTCAATATTAAAACTTAAGAAACTAAACATAAATTTAAGAATTATATTGAATTAAACTAAATATTACAAATGTATCATCATTTATATAATTTGAAGTTGATTCAAGTTCAAAAAATTACAATTATAATAAAATTATCCATTTTGACTTGATATTGTTCACTTGTTGTGATCTGATATGCTACAACCTGTATTATGAATATGGTAAATCATTAAAGAAATAAATATATCGAGATCTAGTTTGGGTAGTTGTTAAAATAAAAAAAAATTTCTCCGCATAGACCCCCGCCTAGGTCCCACCTAATTTTTTGGAGGAATTTTTTTGCTGCCTTGGGCCTAGGTGAGGTGCCTGGGGGGCCTAGCGCCTAGGCGAGGCGCCAACGAGGGTCTAGCGCCTAGGCGGACCTAGGCGGAGATTTTTAGAATAATGCCAAACAAAACAATAATATAAAACAAAACAATCTATAATAAAGGTCTTTGCTTAAAATTCAAACACATATCCATATTGCCAATGTCAAAGTTCAAACACAAACATACAATTGTTGAAAGTTCAAACATATCTTTAACGTATTAGTTTTATTCATAAATAAGATTTCTATTAAATAGTAAAATTTAAAATTTCAGAATTCAATTCATTATTAAAACTTAATAAATTAAACATAAATTTAAGAATTATATTGAATTAAACTAAATATTTCAAATGTATCTTCATTTATATAATTTGAAGTTGATACAAGTTCAAAAAATTATAGCTATAATAAAATTATCCATTTTGAATTGATATTGTTCACTTCTTCTTGTGATTTGATATGCTACAATCTGCATTATGAATATGGTAAATCATTAAAAAAATAAATATATGAATATCTGGTTTGAGTAGTTATTAAAATAAAAAAACCTCTCCGTCTGGACCCTACCTAATTTTCTGGAGGGATTTTTTTGCCGCTTTGGGCCTAGCCGGGGGCACCAGAGAGGCCTAGCGCCTAGGCGGAGATTTTTAGAACACTGTTAGTATGCTAAAATGATAACTAACTGCATTTTGGTAAGAACGCTCCAAAACATGATACATTTCATTTCGAAACAACAAGTGTGGCGATCCAAAACTTTTTCCCCTGTTTACTAAAGTTTTTATTGCATAACAATAATTATAACTTTGCTTGATGATTTATAAAATGAGGAGCTTCCTCTTAAATAACCCTTGGCCATACGAACAATGGGTAAGATCAAATCTAGTGGAAGACTAAGATCAAATATCTATATTCATCATCTAAAACATTAATGATGTTTGGAAAGTATGATAATCACACCAGTAAATCTAGAACACTATTATAATTCCTAATATGTGACAAAAAGATTCTGGAGAGTGTCAACTTATTTAGTCAAATGAGCATCTTGTTGGTGTCAAGCAAGCTCTAACCTTGCATAATTTCGTTAGAAATGCTCTTATTGTGACACTCTACTCTGGAACAACTCAACGAGTTTTACCTATATCTCAATTAGTTTTATATCTATATCTTCAGTATACGACGTTCCGGATAAACGTAATTTGTACCAACTTAGTGATTTGAAGAAATGTACCCCTATTGTATTTCGTACCATGACTTTCATCAAAAGCATGGTAAGGAACTACTGTTTATACTACCTGCAATTGTTGTGGTATTAAATTGTATTTTCTTGTTGGAAGATTGGAAAAGAATCAAACAATTATAATTATCTAATAGCGAAGGACGTAATAAACCAATGTGCCCTTTTTATCATTTTCTTGTTTAGTCTCTACAAGTGTGATACTCTGTACCCCACCATGCGCATATAAAGCCAAGAAGCTATCATCTATTAGTTACATCACTTAAGTAGTTATTTTTTCTCCTTCCAAAATTGATGGCTGAAGTGTATAAGATAGTCTTTGGAAACTATAGTTTTGGAAAAGCTTCCACACCATCTCCTCATCCTCGTCCTCGTCCTCTATGGTTACCCATAAATCGAACCTTTTGATCTTAACACGGGACTTACCTTGTGCGCTCTTCTAACCTATCTCATTTGAATAGGTGAGAAGTATCAAACTTTCATCCGATTTTTTGTGGATGTGGATCGGATGATAGATAAAGTAGCGAGCAGGGTCTAGCTTAGGTTGAAAACGCAACTAGTCGATTAAATTGTTATACTTTTGCTAATTTATTTTTCCATAATGCTTTTTAGATCCAAGTGAAGGTGTTTTCAAGTTTATACCTGACCTGGTATTTGCGAGAAAAAAAAAAGGGTAAAAAAAGAAAGTTCTGCTTCATTTTAATTAGCAAACCTTAATGAGTTACATTTGCAGTTGGTGTGAAAAGCAATTTTTTTTCTACTATCAGATTATTCTTTAAAATAAGTTTCTAGGTGGTTATCTATATGAAATCTTCATTAGATTTTGATTTTATCTAATATTTTGTTTCCTATGATATTCTTGTACTCACTTATCTAAACACATTTTTGAATCTATTAGTAACTTTATTTTCTCTTTCCAAACAACTACAATATATTCTTCTCTTTCCTTTGTGTTCTTATGCATTGTTTGTGCCCAATGTTGATCGGACTCCAGTTACTGAAATACATTGATTCAACTATGTAGAAACTAAGCCATGTTCTCATCGAAACTGCTGAAAGACCTTAATTTACTATTTAGAAGCCAAGTCATACCCTCGGATAGACTTTGTGAGAATAATTGAATCAAAGGCTCTAGTTCTCTCGTCTTTCTTTTGAATTATACATTACTACGTTATGAAGTGATTTTAAGATTAGCTTATAGTAGTCAATACAGTACCGAACTTGTTATTTCTCGTTATTCAATTGTGTCCATGTTATATAGCAGTGCCAAGCATGGTTAAAGTAGGGCGCCTTGGTTATATTGTTGCAAGAAAGATTTTGTAAAATGTGAAAAAGCAAGACCTGAACTGGCTTCGAAGACTATGGAAGCTCCCTTTTCAAAAAAAAAAAAAAGACTATGGAAGCTCCTGTAACATGTTTTTCCTCCTTTTGCCAGCAAAACTTGTTTTTCTTGTTTATGTTGGAATCCTGAAATTCTTCAAAAGAATTTGTTAACGGAATCTGATGGTGTTCATAGAGCATCTTTCAAATTTCGTGCCTTCATATGTTCTGACGTGCTTTTTGTCAATGAAGTACCATAAACTTTTTCTTGGCCTTTCATTATAAGCACAAAAATGAGCCTTTCCAGTTGGTTTTCTTCTTTTGTAATCTGGGAATATTCTCCACTTAATTTCGATGCTGTACTTGTGGAGTTTGTTGTTTAGTGCATCTGTATGACTCTAAAGCCTAACGATTTGTCCATTATGAGTCTTCATGCACATATATCTTACAAACATATGTATATATTAAATGTTTTTTCTCAAACACTTGCGTTACAAACTCCTCGTAGCAGTGATGATGGTGGATCTGATGATGAATATGAAAATGGGAATGAAAGGAAATGTTCGTGCAGGATAATGTAGCTTGAGCTTCAAATTGTTATTTGGGGTGATTTTATTAGAAGAGAATTAGTGAGGCGCTACATAAGTTACCAGCTGCAAATATATTGTTACCTCGTTTCACTCATGTTGAGCTCAGAAAGCCCAGCTCAGAAGTTGGGCTTTCGAAGTAGAGTCAGTCGGCCATCGCAAGGATTCATATTTTAGCAACAACTTGCACCATTGATTGTATATTCCATAGCTTTGGGATTTCAGTTTTGTTGCTCTCGCATTTCTTGTTTCTCCTTCATAGTCATGTTTCTTACAGGCGACCGCATTGCCCATTTGTTTTTATCATTATTTAATGTATCATCCTTGTTTTTTTTTTGTTTTTTTTAAAGTAATAGAATTATCCTGTTCTTTTGAGAACATCTGTAATCAAAGTTTTAATTTTGAGCTTCTATTGGAGCATACCGCTTACAAATGTATCTTTAATTTTAAATGGGGGAATTTAACTAATTTTGGTAGATGGAATGGGGGAAAAACTGTCATTCATAGAAAAGAATAATTAGATGCTCCAATTCATATATTACCCAAAAAAATTTATTTGGTTTTCATGATTCAATAAGGAAAATGATGTAAATTAAAGGTTTATATTGAGTAATTATGTGGATGAGTATTAGTGGTAGTTTTTTTTGGAGAGATGTGTAATAGTGGGGTTTTATAATTTTTATCAATCACATGTATTGATAAGCATTTGCAATTGTAGTTTGACGTAAATATATTACTATACATGGTATCGGCGCGGTTCAAGAGCATTACTTTGTAAATAACATACCTATTTAAATGTCTTTACTTTTTAATAGTAATTCTAATTTTAAAAAATAAAATTCACTTATATCTCTAATACTGTATTTGTAAGTTTTTATTTGTGGGGGAGGGGAAGGGAAAATAATTAAAATTTTTCCAAATCACATGTTTGTGACTTTTTTTAGTGAGGAAGAGAAGAGATTTAGAGGTAAAATTGATTTAATTTTTGGCTCAAAATTTTCTCCTCAAATGTGGGAGGATTTGGAGGGATGAGAAAGGATGGGAAAATAAAATATTTTATATTATCAAAAATAACCTTATAAAATAAATGATATGACAATCTTGTCCTTAATTAAATCAATAATAAGTAGGGTTGATCAAGGAACTAAATTGGAATCGAAATCGCACAAATTAAAATTGTACCAACAGTTTCGGCGTATGTGGCGGTTTTAGGTGGGTTGAAAAACTAAATTTACGATTTCGGTTTGGTTACTAACCAAATCGAACGCATAAAATCGAAACCAAATCGCACCATGAAAATTAATTAATTATAAAATCCTATTACATGAGAGATGGTATTAACCTCCCATGAAAATTAAGCTACTAATTATGAACTTGGATGGTATCGATCTACGTGATCACCATACCAATCTCATACAATTATCTCTTAATTGTAGAAAATTATTAGATTACACACTGCTTGAGCATATATATGTATATATACTTCATAAATATATATATATATATATATATATATATATATATATATATATATATATATATATAGGGGGCAGATCTGGTCCGGACGTCCGGACGGAGCTACCGTCCGGACTTTTTTTTTTTTTTTTTTTTTGCTTTTTTTTTAAAACAACTAAAAAAAATAAAAAATAAAATTATGGAATTGAAATTTTTTCATAATAAAGTGTTTTGGGCGTGATTTGAGTACGTATAACAAAATATGGTGGTACAGTCTGTGCAGACTGTACCACCACTTTTTGGTATAGGTATTCAAAACACGCCCAAAACACTTTATTATGGAAAAATTTCAGTTCCATAAAATATTAAATTTTTTTTTAGTTGTTTTAAAAAAAAAAAAAGCAAAAAAAAAAAAAAAAGGTCCGTCTTTTACTAAAATCCGGGATCCCTGATAGGATCCTGGTTGTATATATATACATATATATATATATATATATATATATATATATATATATATATATATATATATAATTATTTTGATTCAATATCTTTAATGATTAAAAGAATTGAAATTATTGGAATTAGACAAATCATGAGGCAGCTCTCTTGAGTTATCAACGTGCTTTTGAAACTCGATATTGGATGAAGTAGTACTGCATATTCTTCCTTGCTGCTTGTTTTTTCTTTTTGGATGTGTAGAATGAGGGATAAAAACTCATGTGCATTTGCTTTGATCTCTTTTACAACTTTAATATTGTGTGATGTTAAATTGTTAATTTAAATTACATAAAATTTGGTAGTTTCAATTAGTTTTGGAATCGAAACCGCACCGTATGATTCAAAACCGCATCGCACCAATCACAAACGATTTTATGTGCGATTTTAGATTTGTCAAATCACACCATGCTTACCCCTAATAATAAGGATGTGATTACTATATTACCCCATGCCACTCCACACACACACACACACACACACACATTTATATATATATATATATATATATATATATATATATATATATATATATATATGCACTGTACGACATATGTATATATAGTATATACCTATACATATATACTGTAAGACATAAATACTTTGTAACAAATGATATATATGATTCATGTTACTTTTTTAAATAAAAAATAATAAATGCTTTATTTATGTTTCATTGAACTTATACTTTGTAACAATAAATAATTTTTATTTATTTAAATATAATTAGAGTTAATATATATATATATATATATATATATATATATATATATATATATATATATAGGGTCCGGATTAGGTTGCGATACTAAAATGCGGGTTTTTTTTTTGGGCCTTTTTTTTTAAAACAACTAAAAAAAAAGTTTAATATTTTATGGAACTGAAATTTTTTCATAATACAGTGTTTTGGGCGTAATTTAGATACATATAACAAAACAGGTCTGTGCAGACTGTACATACATTTTTTGGTATAGGTATCCAAATCACGTCCAAAACATTGTATTATAGAAAAATTTCAGTTTCATAAAATATTAAACTTTTTTTTTAGTTGTTTTAAAAAAAAAGGCCAAAAAAAAGAAGATATATATATATATTCAATAGCTAGACATTGTTAAATCATTCATTTATTATATTTATATATAAGGGCAATATAGTAATAGTCCAATTTAAAAATAAAATTATTTTCCCTTCTCTTCCATTCTCTCTTTTTAAACTCACAAACAAGGAAAATATAATAAGAATCTCATCCTTCCATTCATTTCTAAAACTCACAAACATGACACGAGAAAACTATCATCCTTTTCCATCCCTTTTCATCCCTTCCCATCCCCTCCCCTACTTCTCTTTCTATCCCATCCCTCCAAACTCACAAACGCGGCATAAGAGCGATGATATTTAAATAAAATCCCATATATGGGCACTGCCGGACCTATATTGGGGGCAGTAGGGTCCTTGCTCCCGAAGAGATTTTTAAAAACCTTCTATATTGAAAGTTTAGAAAATAAAAGGTACATAAGATTTTGAGAGATATGTTTAATTAATACTTAATATTCTCCCTGTTTTATATAAAAGCCCCATTTATAAAAATTTGTTCACAATTTTTTATTGATAATAATATAAAATGAAATAATATTATCAAATTTAACAACTCAATTTTACTGTTATATCATTACTACTAAATTAAACACTAATTAAATTTAGGAATAAACATGGAAGAAAAATATATTATTAAATTAAACACTAATTAAATTTAGGAATAAACATGTAAGAAAAATATATTGTTTACATATTTTATAAATAATACTCTTTTTATGAAACGAGAGAAGTATTTTAAAGGATTATTAAATTAAGATGCCCTAGATTGTTAAAACAACTGAATGAATAGCCTAATGTGTACTTTCAACTCGGCCCAACACTTGAGAATTTCTGAGTCCACCACTATATATGGTTAATTGTTGTGTAGGAATTCTTTTCAATTAGTAGCCTTTTTGCCTTTTTATTATTTTTAGTAAGCTTGATTTTTTTAAATAGACATTCGAAATTTTGTTTTCTTGTTACTAACTATGTAGGAAGGCAAAAATGTTTTTTTCACACTCTAAAGATAACCCTGAAAGTCTACAAATCAAATCAAACCCCGAAGACAGCCCCGGGGGATATTAAATCAACCTCGGAGACAACCCTGAGTAAGAAGAGAATCGATTGCAATCAAACCCCGGAGATAACTCCGAAAGACAGCCAAAAGCCCCATTAACCCTGGAGACAACCCCGAGAGAGCAAAAAGGTCATTTTGACAAGACAACATCAACAACCACAGTACAGCTGCGAATAAGGTCATAAAGAGCCATTGCAGTACTTCTGAATGCAAACTTTGCACAATAGCTCAACAGACTTCCTGCGAATACCCGAAGATACCAGTTTGGTCATGGATCCATCTTCCAGATTTGAAAAAGGGCAAACCCTATGTCATTGCATATCTCTCAGAAAGAGCTTTTCGAAATGGTATGACACATCTCTATCGAATTTTCGGATTGCAAGTTACAAGCGTTTCAGCGGACTGCGCAGCGATTGAGGTGCACGAACTTCGAGGCGGCGGGATCCACCAGGGCATTTTTGCAAGTGTACCCGCGGAAGCCGCAGGTCTACCTGCGGAAGCCCATGCCTTTAAATATCAGCCCCCATCAGCTCATTTCAAAAGTGTTGGGAGAGAAGGGCCCAAGAGAGAGAAATCCGAACCTTATAGTGCAAAACTGCTCAAATCTTGCTTCTAAACTTTTAAATCACACTTTTAAACCCTCATATACATATATAATACCACATATCAAGTTTTAACTGGTGGAAATCGAGTTTAAAGGCGCCAAAAGCCGTTTGATAGCCCATCTCGTGCAAGGCTGTAAGATCTCTTCAGATCTGTGTCTTTTTCTTACTTTACTATATATATATATATATATATATATATATATATATATATATATATAGATCTTGGTTAATATTGCATAAATGTAGCTTTTTAACCGTTCATTTTGTATAAATAGTCAATATTTGAGGTGTATTGACTAGATCTAGCCAGATCTAGCTTTTAACCGGTTCAAAAGTTATAAAACTCGAAACCGTTGAGTTAGAATGGCTAAGATCTAGATAGATCTGATTTACTTTCTAGTTTTTGTAAATATTAAGCAACCACACAACCCTAGATCTGTATCTAGAGGAAACGGGAAGCTTGGCTACGCGCATGCAAGGATTTAACTGATGAATCATTTGTTTTGCGACATCTAGAAGTAAATATGCATTTTATTTCGATATATTCATTGTGCAAGCTGTTAAATGATATCATGTGGGCCTATGAGCCACATGATCGACGATTCAATCAATGGACCTAGATCCGGTTCTCATGATGGACTTGTTTAAGTTGTACAACCAGCTTGCAACCCCGTGTATATGTAACTACGGGGCCTTAAAACGGTTATCTGGATTTAAGATTCTAACATAGTGAAAATCATGCATGTGGTGTTCGGGCTTACTTCGATGGCTCTCATGCCCATAAGAAGTTCGACACTTATATATAGAGAGTCAATAAGAAGTTCGACACTATATATATATATATATATATATATATATATATATATATATACTGTCAATGATGTTTTGCATCTTAAATAAAATCAAATCAAGCCGAATATAGAATAAAATGGAAGTATCAAAGGCCTCAATTCCTATGTGAGCGAAATGGTTTGAAAATAGCTTTTCAAAACTTCACTTTCATTACCTGTTAAAAAAATAACTTTTCAATAAATCAAACCCTTTCTATATAGGTGCAAAAGTGGCATAACACTACTTTCAAATGAAACATAAAACATCTTTTCAATCCAAAACTTTCAAACACACACGCACACACACAAAATGCATAGGGAATGAAAAAGTAGCGGTAATCGTGTTTCACGGAAGTCAGGGAGTACCTAACACCTTCCTCTCGCTTAAGTAAGCCCCGAACTCTATGATTCTCGGGTTCCAGACCATTTAAATAGGGCCACATATTGGGCCATATTATAAAATCTTTCAAAACTCGGATAAGTTGATACATCCATTTAAACTCATATTAGCTGGCGGCTCTGTCTAATTCGGCCAAATCATTAAAATCAAACTTTTCAAATCGTCGACATTGTATGTCGGTCTTTCCAAAATCTCATCCTTTAAGCAAGATTAAATCAAATATAGAACACATAAAGGGTAAAGAAAATAAACACAAAAGGAAAATTTCCCCGGCGTCGACATGTGGTGACTCTGCTGGGGATGTTAGCGGGCTTAAGCCACATTTCAAACTTTCAATTCTCTTTTTATCTGCATATGTGTGAATGTTGTCGTTTCATTGAATGGATGTGAATGAATGTCTCTTTACAACAATTTATATTAGTATTTTGCATAATGTCATCATATTACATACGGTGAGGCACGATGAATGTATGTTGTGTGGTCCCTCCATTAGGAGGCAATCTCGTCGGTGGCTGATTACTGGACTCAAGAGGAGCATAATCCCGCGAGGCTCAGGAAAGGCGCCACTCAGATCTGCTCCAATTGAAAGATCGGATTAACTTTCCATCTAGTAGATTACGATGATCTGGGAACCTTAATGCCGAAAAGCCCGTGAGAGTAACCTAAGATAGGTCAGCTTCTGATAAAGCAAACGCGAAGGAAAGTCTCTTCATGCCTTTCACTTTCAATTCAATGTAAATTTTAATTCCATGTAAATGTCAATTAAATGTAAATATCCATTCCATTCCCTGTCAATTCCATTATTGTACAGATATCAAATCCTGTCATGCTATCCTATCATTAAAACAACTAACATTTGTTTTGCAGGAAAACATTAAAGAACCCTAAAACTTACACATTGCATGGTATGCATACTATTAATGTTAATCAAGACTAAACTACATAATCTTTTTGTAGGCTATTGCTGATAAAATTGGTCCTACTACCAGATCCAAGTCCAAAAAGGCACTAAGCCCATTTTTAGACATGACTTCAAGTGCCCAACTTGAATCTACTCCTCTATTTCGAGAAGAGTTCGAGGGACTTAGAAATAAGATAATAGAGTTGGCTATCCTATTGAAAGAACAGAGTAAAATCACTCAGGGTCAACATATACCCACTTAACCAGAGTCCTTCGCACAAGGTGGCAGACATGACACTGACAAAAAGAAAGAAACTCAGATACCTGAACCGTATTCCAATGAAGGAACCAACAAAACCCTGAAATCACCAATCTTAAAAATGATCAGAAAACTAGGGACATCAGAAAGAAAGTCCAACAAATGGTAGAAACCATCCAGTCAATCAAAGGGACTGACACTTATGGGAGTGTAAATTACTCAGATCTCTGTATATTTCCAGGGGCTCGTTATTCGGATAAGTTCCAAGTCCCAAATTTTGAAAAGTAAAATGGTTTAGGAGATCCTTATACACATTTGAAAGTGTACATTGGAGAGCTAGCGTCATATGTAGAAGATGAGAAGCTCAGAATGCAGTTATTCAAAAAGAGTCTAACTAGAGAATGCAGATCATGGTATGCTCGACTTGACAACTCTAAGATCCATAGCTGGGAAGAGTTGGGCCACACTTTCCTCAACCAATACAGTTTCCAATCTCAGATGGCTCCGGATAGATATCAAGTGACCAAAGTTAAAAAACAGAACATTGAGTCTGTAATACCCGAGAATTTCTGAATATTATTAATAAATAAATTAATGGAAGTCGAATATTTATTTGAGTATAATTACATATTGTTGTGTCATGATTTATAGAACCTCGATTCAATTAAATTAAGTATTGAGATCTATATGATAGCAAGGCATTGTGATGAGACTGGAGAAGATCTTAACATAAAGCTTATGAGAATTGCCTAGTGTGACATAATGGAGGACTAAGAAATTTACTAAGTGAATTAAAAAAGAAACAGTTTAATAAGAGAAAGATTAATTATGTGTAATTGTATAACTCCATGCATGAAATGGATAGGATCTTTAACTAGTAGTATTATCGATTTGGGATTTAATTCATGTTATGTGAAATTGGTATGATGATAGAGGTCGGAACTGGCATGAAGCTAAACCAGTTTGGCACTACCAGGGACCGGCGCAGGTGCGCCCTTCCTGCAGTACAAACTGGCGCAGCTGCGCCAGTGGCCAGAGTTGGGAAAATTAGTTATTACTATAGGAATTGTATGAAATATGATTGTAATGTATGACATTATTAAAATCATATGATAAGAGTAAATTTAATGGTATGAAGTACCAATTCATACCAACTAGTACTATAAAATCATGTGTGACAGTTAATACAGAGAGAATTGATTAATTGTGCATCTCAAAAATTCGGAAAGAAATTAAATGTTTTAAAATAAACATTTAATAATGGACAGTGTTATAATATTGATCAATGTTCTAAAAGGCGCTAGATGGGAGGGGGCTGCCAGGGGGGCCTAGGCGGAATTTTTTTATTTTAAGACAATTTTAATATTTTATCTTACATTATTCTAACAAAACAATAATATAAAGCAAAATAATCTATAATAAAGATAATAATTAAATTATAGAATTCGTAGTAATTGCACTTAAGTAATAAGATATATATCCATTGCTTAAAATAATTAAATTATGAAATTTGTGTTACTAGTAAGTAGTAACTAGTAAGAAGTATCTTGATATCTTCATATATATAATTATATACGTAGTTCTTCTCTCTCAAAAATTTAAATAAATGTTATTTTTAAAAATTAGTGTGAAGTTTATTGAATGAGACATTTGATATTATTAATTATGAAATTATTTTAATTTGTGTAATTTTCAAAATTGAGGACTTAAAAAAAATGACAAATACCATATACTAAGTATGACTAACATATCTTTGACGTATTAGTTTTATTCATAAACAAAATTGGTATTAAATAATAAAATTTAAAATTTTAAGAATTCAATTCAATATTAAAACTTAAGAACCTAAACATAAATTTAAGAATTATATTGAATTAAACTAAATATTACAAATGTATCATCATTTATAGAATTTCAAGTTGGTATAAGTTCAAAAAATTATAACTATAATAAAATTATCCATTTTGACTTGATCTTATTCACTTCTTGTTGTGATTTGATATGCTACAACTTGCATTAAGAATATGGTAAATCATTAGAAAAATAAATATATCAAGATTTTGTTTTTGTAGTAATTTAAAAAAAAAAACTCCGCCTAGGCCCCGCCTTTCCCGCCTAGCCCGCTTTTTTCACCGATTTGGCCTTAGGCGCGGCGCCAAGCCCTCGCCTAGCGCCTAGGTAGGCCAATTTTTAGAACAGAGATATTGATGTATGTGCACTAATAATATCTATGGAGAATACCCAAATAATAATACCTAAATGCATTATTTTATCTGCATTAAATATTAAATTATGTGAACCTAATGTACATGGATTATATGATATGGGTACATATATAATCCCTAACTTTTCATTTTGTAATAACATTAGTACATTGAAATCACATGAGGGAACCAAAAAGGGAATTAAATTAACAACAATTGAACTAAATGCTGAGAATTAGAAGGCTTGTTCCAATTCAGTTGCCCAAACAGTAACCTATATCTACTTTACGTAAAATGCAAAGCTAAGCACAGTGGCTACAACCTACGTGATGATGGTTGGAGATGGCTGAGGAAATGGTGGTTGAGCAACTCTTCTATAACCATTGTTTTCTTCTTCTACCCCATGGATTCCAACCTTAATGCAAAACCATTAACCAAACAACCATTTCTCTATAAATGGCAGCTTCATTTTCAATTCTTATTGCTGTGAATTGTCTGAGAAATTATAAGTTGAGAGTGTGAGTTACTTTGTTGAGTAGGAAGGAGTCTGAGATTGTAAGTAGTAGACATTTAAGCTTCAAGAAGGTAAAAATCTGATTTTGTGTTCTTAATTTCTAACTTGATGAATTCTTGGAATTTCTATGAAAACTTCTGTGATTATGGTTGTGGATTGATTTCAATGTGTTTACTAAGTTTGTATACATGTATGAACCCTTTATGGATAGGTTTAAGCATGTTTAGAATGAAGAAATCGAAGTTAGGTTTGATACTCTGTAGAACAGAGCTCTTTCCTGGTTCTGTCCAGGAAGGGCGCAACTGCGCCCAGTCTGTACAAGGGTGCAACGTAGCTGCGCCAGTCCCCAGAACCAGATTCTGGCTTCTGTTGTGCTGTGATGTTTCTAGTATGCAAGTTTGGTTTAGATATGCATGAAAAGAAGTATTATATGTAGTATAAGAGCTCTTTTATGAGATGTGAATTGTCCAAACACGATCTAGTAGAAATTCTATAACAAAAGCTTAAAGTTTCGAAAATGAACTTTGATGGAACTTGTATTCTGCAAATTTTGAGCATGGTAATATACATATATGACTGATTTATGAACATAAGTAAGCATGAGTTGTGAGGTATGGTCCCTTTGTTCATGTCCAATTTGTTTGGCTTTAAGCTAAATAATTTTTCAAGGGAAATTTGACATATTTGAAACTAATATCCATGAATACCACATAGGATATGTTCTGACTCTATGAGCATGTAAACATGACTTAATTACATATGCAAAGAGATTTAAAAGGTGCTTTGTATGTAACATTTTATTGTTTAAGTCCAAAATGATTTCAAAAGCAAACTAGGATATTTTTTCAAACTCAATTGCATTTGTATGAGTAGTTAAGTTCTGAAGATTTAAGATGGCATGTTTATGTTCATTGTGTCTTTAAACATGATTCATGTGTGTTAGATATAATAAAAGTTAACTAAGCGTAAGTTTAAACATGTTTTATAACAATAAACAATGCTAGCCACGCGTAAATGATGTCAACACTTGTAAGCATGCGTATTACAGATTATGTGATCTCTATGTATAGATATAAGGTTGACATGATAGGCCTTGTGATTTCATGACCCTATTTGGCCCTACTTCCTTAGAAATCCCTAAGACTGTAATGTGTAAAGGTGAACTAAGAATGGTCGTACTTGTATATAAAGTTCTCTAGCATGTATGCATGAAAACTGTTAATATCTTGGTATGCTAACAATTAGACTGACACCAGGAGTGCAAAAGCTCAACTCTGGAAAGTGTGCTTTTGGTGTCAAGTCCAGCAAATTGTTGGGATTTCTAGTAAGCCACAGAGGTATTGAACTAGATCCAACCAAAATTAAAGTCATCATAGAGATGCCCGTACCTCAGACAGAAAAGGAGATACGAGGATTTCTAGGGAGAATCGATTTCATAAGCAGGTTCATCTCTCAACTCACAACAACTTGTGAGCCCATTTTCAAGCTATTAAAAAAAATTCCTCTAGGAATGGAATGAGGAATGTCAGAAAGCTTTCCTTACCATCAAGAAATAGTTGTTTGAAGCTCTTATTTTGGTGCCTCCTAGGGACAAGGTTTCCCTGTTCATATACATATTAGTCAATTCCAACGCTATGAGTTGCATGCTGGGGCAGAAAGATAATAAAGGCAAAGAAAGAGCCATCTATTACCTCAGCAAAAGGTTCAACAGCTGTGAACAGAGCTACACTTTGATTGAAAGACCTGTTGTTAATAGCATGGGCCGCCATGAGGTTACAAGTTACAACACTACCTCCATGGGAACACCACTTATCTCATATCCCGCATGGATCCTCTGAAATACATCTTCAGCAAGCCCATGTTGAATTGTCAATTGTCAAGGTGGCAACTAATCCTCCAATAATTTGATATCATCTACGTGACTCAAAAGTCCATCAAAGGTCAAAGAATTACAGATCAATTGGCCAAAGCACCATCAGGGGACTTCGAGCCATTGGAAACTTATTTCTCGAATGATGGGATAATGACAATTGAGCATAATCATCAAGAGGATGCAGGCTAATTCTGGAAACTGTACTTTGACGGGGCTGTAAACATGGAAGGTGCAGGAGCAGGGGCAATCCTCGTATCTATTATTGGGGAACAATATCCCATGGCTACTAAGCTACAGTTTGTCAACTCCAACAACACATCTAAGTATGAAGACTGCATAATGGGATTGAAATTGGCCCGTTCAATGGGTATCAAATAGTTAGCGGTCTTTGGGGATTCTGAGTTGGTCATCAAGCAAACCACCGGGGCATATCACACTAAAGAGTCACACTTGCTGCCTTATCATAGGGAGGTTATTAAGATGGCTATAGAATTTAAAGATACATCCTTCATCCACATTCCTCAGAATCGAAATGATTTCATAGATGCATTAGCAACTCTGGCTTCCTTGATCAATATTTCTCCGAGGAGGGGGAATCCAAGATATCAAATTCACAAACCAGATAGCACCAATATATGGAAATTACATTGGAGAAGTATTTGATGAACTACCTCCCATCAAACACCCCTGGTACCAGGATATCAAAAAATATCTAAGGGATGGATCTTCACCCACTATGGCAAATCAAGCTGAAAGAAAGCGGATCCACAAAATGGCCATGAAATTCTATCTAAGTGGAGATGACCTCTACAAAAGAGATGTAGGAATGGGACTCCTAAGGTGTCTGAATAAAAATCAAGCCCAGAGGCTTGTAGATGAAATTTATGGTGGAGTATGTGGGCCACACATGAGCAGTCCTTTACCTGCCAAAAAGATACTAAGAACATGACATTATTGGATTTCTCTTAAAGCTGATTGTGATGATCACGTCAAGAGATGGTATCAATGTAAAGTCCATAGAAATGTTTTCCATACACCTTCAAATGAAATACACTGTATGAGTTCACCATGACCCTTTGCTATGTGGGTAATGGACGTGATTGGGTCGATAGAGCCCAAAGCCAGCAATGGTAATAGGTTTATCTTCACTGTGATAGATTATTTTACCAAGTGGATGGAAGCTACATCTTTTCCCAAAGTCACAAAAGAGGTCATCGTCAGTTTTATTAGAAATAATGTAATCTGTCGATACGGATAACCGGAGGTGATCGTGTTAGACAATGCTAAGAATCTGAACAACCAGCTGATTAAGGAATTATGCAGCCAATTCCACATCAAACATCTTAATTTCATCATCTAACGTCCCAAGATGAACGGTGCTGTTGAAGTAGCCAACAAAAATATCAAAAAGATCATGCAAAAGATGGCTGCTAATCACAAAGGATGGCAAGACTTATTGCCTTTGACTCTATTAGCTTACAGAACATCAATACGCACTTCTAATGGGGCCACCCCGTATTCACTTGTCTATGGCATGGAAGTTGTCCTCCCCATAGAAGTAGAAATGGCATCGTTAAGAGTGTTGATGGACACTCAAATAGAAGAAGATCAATGATTACAAGAGCGATACAACCAGTTATCTCTGATAGATGAGAAAAGGGCTGCAACCATATTCCATGGTCAGTTGTATCAACAAAGGATGGCTCGGTCCTACAATAAGAAGGTCCGGTCTTGACAGTTCAAAGAAAATAACCTAGTGCTAAAAAAGGTCATCTCCAATCAGGATGTAGCTAAAGAAAAATTCACCCCAAACTAGGAAGGTCCTTTTATTGTCAAGGAGGCATTATTCGGAGGAGCCCTTAGACTGCAAGAAATGGACGACGAAGAATTTCCCCAGCTTATCAATTCAGACTCTGTTAAGAGATACTAAGTATGCATACAGGCTAATCATGTATGATGATAAAACATATACTTTCAAACAATCTTATTTATTTATTAATAAATGTATTCATTTATTAAAGCCATTTATTTATCTACATAGTGCTATTTAATAATATGTGATAAACCCATAGTTTTAAGTAATATTTTTAGAATCATGATGATGATTATGTTAATGAGATCTAAATTCTTAGATAGTTTAAAACCAAAATAGTTCCCAATCGTTGTATTACTAAAAAGAAAATTAGTGAATCCGGATAGATTGGTACATACGTTGCTTGCTCATTGGATGATGATGATTGATTTCATGATCATTTGTGTGGAGACACTAAAGCAAGTATGTAGATACTTATCAGAGAATAAGTTCACTGAATGTGGCTTGCTAAGGAATACCTAATGGAGTTTTACTTGTATTGTGGAAGGATTGAATTGTACGAAAACTATTCACTCAAAGGTTCTTTTATGATTAATATTGAAATTTATATTATCTGAAAAGTTGTTGATTGCTAAGGAGGCTTATCCTTATTGTAGAATAAATATTATTTATTTAAATAGATTATTAATTTAATTTATTTATTTAAATAAGATTAGAATTGTTCTAATTGATTTATTCACAACCGGTTTAATATGGAGAACCTAAAGGGTCACACCATAAAAGGAAGAATAATTATTTAAGAAGTTAATGACATAATCGTAATAATATGTTAAGTGTATTTAATTTACTCTATGGTGATAGAGTAAATTAAATAGCTTAATATTTATTATTTAATATTTTAGAAATATTAAATATAAATTAATAAGAGGAGTCATATTAATATTATTACAATTATTATTATTTTAATTTCTAAAAAAGTTTGGAAATTAATTTAATATAAGTACTCTCATTTATTCCTAATAAGATTAGGAGGCAAATTAATTAAAAGAGTTTAATTAATTATCCCTAATAAGATTAAGGAGCTTAATTAATTAAATGAATTTAATTAATTAAATAAAACCCTATTTCTAATTAGATTAGAAGGGTTGACTAATATCTATATAAGAGGAGTCTTATTCTATATATCAGTAGACGTATTCCAATTGTTGGAGCGTATTCCTTTTTCTACAGAGATAGAAAAATTAGGGTTTAGCCAACTACCATTCTTCTTGAATAATCCTTCTTCCTTGGTGGATTACCTTTAGAGGCCAAACACTTGGGTGACTAAAGTTAATCAAAGAAAGGAATCAATTTCGGAGATTCAAGGAGATCACGAAGAACTAGGAGTTAAACTCGTACTTGTGGAAGCTTGAATCTACAAGGGTATGATTCCATAACTTTTTATCATTTGTCTTAATTAATAACATGCATAAAGGATAATTCGAGTAATTGATTTGTGAAAATTTTTAAATCTGATTTTGCCATGCTTCCGCTTATTTTGCAATTTGATTATGTCTATGATTCTCACAAAACCTAACATGAGTCCCCTACTGCGACACATCCTGATCAAATCCAAATAAACACTTTTCAAACCGTTCAGGCCAAGCCAAAGACCTGATCTCCCTTCATCCACGGGAGTACGTAGGAAACCATTTATGGTGTGGTCAAACTAAACAAAAACCCCAAAAACCCACTCAAACTAAACAAAAACCCCAAAAAACCCACTCAAAACAAATAAAAACCCAAAACACCTACTCAAATCCAAATAAACACTTTTTAAACCGTTTAGGCCATGCCTGAACTATGTAAGACCTGATTTCCTCATCAACGAGAGTATGTAGGCAGCCATTTATGGTGCGGTCTAACCTTCAAAAAAAAAAATAGCCAACACTCTATCTATAAACTTAAATATCCATGTCAAGACCAGTCCCAAGACACCAAAATTAAAAACCTGAAAGCTCATACACCAGGAAAACCCTGAAGATCAACGACCTATTCTGAGAGACCATATGACACCTTAATGTCAGTCCATCAGGAAAGAGTTTGGGATAAATCAAACCAACAAGTCATAAATAAGTGGCGGCCATCAAGCGAAGTCAAAACATATCCAAAAGGGAAGTGAACCAAAATATATTTCCTTTATATATGTTACTGCTTCATATATACAATGTGTCATGTATATGACAAAATGACTAATCTAGTCTATGTAGGAAATAAAAGTTAATCTATAAACCTGTAATTAAACAGGTCAGCAAATCGAGCATCGCATCCCTCTCTGAAGATGGAGGTGCATTTATGAGCTCCTGCCTCGCGGTCTCCATACGAGTCATAAGAGTTGTCGATGCCGGGAAAATTTCCAATTCTTGGAGTTTGGTTCTCTACCCTTTGTGTTTTTTATTTGCGATTTGTTTGATCTGAAGGGTGAGATTTTTAGGAAAAGTTCGACATATAATGCCGACGATTTGAAAGGATTGATTTTAATTGGTCCGAATTAGACAGAGCCACCAGTTGGTAGGAGTTAAATGATTGTACCAACTCAACCGAGTTTTGAATAGTTTTGCAATATGGTCCAATATTGGAATCTGTTTAGTTGGTCTTAGAAACTGAGATTCATAAAGTTCGAGGGCTTGATTAAGTAGTGGAAAGGTGTTAGGCACCCTCGACTTTTGTGAAATACGGTTATCGCGCTTTTTGTTCCCTAATTTATGTGTATGTGTGTGTGTGCATTGCAGTTAATTGGGCCTAAGTGCTTTATTTGAAAGTAGTGTTATGCCTCTTTTGATCCTATATACAAAGGGGTTGACTTGTATAAAAGTTCAATTTTAATAGAAGGCATATAAAATGATGTTTTGAAAACAGGTTATCAAACCCTTATGCTCACATAGTAATTGAGGCCTTTGATACTTCTATTTTATTCGGTATTCGACCTATTCTGATTTTATTCTCGAGATGCAAAGTATCTTCAACAAAATGATATATATAAGTGTCGGGCTCCTTATGGGCATGAAAGCCATCGAAGTATGCTTGAACACTACACATAAGATTTACATTATTACGGGACCTTAAATTCAGTTAACCGTTTTAAGGTCCTATATTTACAAGTACAAAATTTGCAAGCTAGCTGTACAACTGAAAAGGGTCCATCATGGGAACTAGATCTAGGTTCATGGGTTTAACCGTAGATCCCGTGATTCTTAGGCTCACAGAATATTATTTAAAAGCTTGCACAATGGATAAATTAAAATAAAATGCATATTTAACTCTAGACGTCGCAAAACAAGATATTCATAAGTTAAATCCATGCATATACGTAGCCAAAGGTTCCAGCTTCCTCTAGATACAGATCTAGGGCCGCGTGGTTGCTAAATATTTACAAACAAGAAAAAAAACTAGATTTAAATAAATCTTAGCCATTCTAGCTCAACGGTTCTAGTTTCAACATTTCTGAACCGGTAAAAAGCTAGTTATGACTAGATTTAGATAAATCAAGTCAGCAAAATTTAAATATCGTAGATTTACATCAAATGAACGATTAAAACGATATTTAATCAAAAGGATTAACTATATATATATATATATATATATATATATATATATATATATATATATATATATATATAAGTACATTTATACCGATTAGTTGTGTCTGGATCGTAGATCTGAATGGATCTTACAGTTAAGCACGAGAATGGATCTTATAGTTAAGCAAAAAGATCTGAATAGATCTTGAAGTTAAGCACGAGAATGGGCATCAAACGGCTTTAAGCACCTCAAAACTCGTTTTCCACCTGTTAAAACTTGATATGTTGTAGTATATATGTATATGAGAGTTTACAAAGATTGAACGAAAGAAAAGCTGCCTTTCGCTCTCAAATGGCTTGATTTCTCTCTCCCGGACCCCTCGCTCTTTCTTCTCTTCCTTTACAAGCTGATGGGTGCTGATATATAAAGACATGGGCTTTTGCAATTAGACCTTCGATTTTCGCGAGTATACCTACGAAAGTGCTCTGGTGGGCCCCATTGCCTTGAAGTACGTACAATCCTGATCGACGTGCAGCTTACTGAAACGCTTGTAACTTGCAATTCGGGAATCCGATGGAGATGTACGATACCATTCTAAAAATCTCTCTCCGAGAGCTACGCAATGAGATAGGTCTTGCTCTTTTTCGAATCCAGGAAGATGGGTCAATGACCAAAATGGCATCTTCGGGTCTTCGCAGGCAGTCCGTTGAGCTGTTATGCATAGTTTGCGCTCGGAAGTACTGCAATGGCTCTTTGTGACCCTATTAGCAGCTTTATTGGGGTTATTGATGTTGACTTGTCAAAATGACCTTTTTGAGCTCTCAAGGGTTGTCTCTGGGATTGACAGGGTTTTTGGCTGTCCTTCGGGGTTGTCTCTAGGGTTTGATTGCTGCCAACTTTTTTTTCTTTAGGGTTAATCTCCAAGGTTGATTTGATGTTCCATGAGGATGCCTCCGTGGTTAGATTTGATGTTGTGGTCCTCCAGGATTATCTCTAGAGTGTGAAAAAGACATGTTTGCCCTCCTGCATAATTAGTAATAGAAAAATGAAATTTTGAGTGTCTACAGATGCCACTCTTTTTCATGTTTATGCAATGTAATAGAATAAACATGATAAAGATTACTAGACACTTGAAATATGACAAGGTATATTTAATGATGCAAATTGCAATGCAATAAATGTTATGATGAATGTTAAAATGCTTTCACAATTCGTAAATCGCTTTTCGCACTTCGCATTTGGCCAATCGCACTTCATAACTCACACATCGCACCTAGCATATCGCAAATTACACTTCGCACATCGTAAATCACTTTGCCATTACCTGTTCTTGCTGATGCCTATGCTGGTGTTGACTCCAACGATTTGATTTTTGTCAGTGTTGTCGATGTTTGTTTGATGAAGATAAATTAAGATGTTTTCTACATCTCTGCTGGGGATGACATTCTAAAATCATCGGACCTTCCCGATGTATACGCTGGTAGTTTACAACGGTGCCTAGCTTGCTGATAGTTAACAATGGTGCCTACCCTATTGATAGATGACAATGGTGCCTACCATGCTGGTACCTGACAACGGTGCCTACCCTGCTGGTAGCTGACAATGGTGCCTACCCTGCTGGTAGGTGACACCGGTGGCTACCCTGATGGTAGCTGACAACAGTGCCTACCATGCTAGTAGTTGACAACGGTGCCTACCTTGCTAGTAGTTGACAATAGTTGATCACCGGACTGTCTTGATGCCTACTCAAATGGTAGTTTTTAACAAAAAAATTTTCTCAAGCCTGGGCATTTAATGTGCATGCATATTTAACTCTACTGGGGATGCATGCTTAACTTTTTAATGGAGTTGTGCGCTGATATAGCACAGTTGCACATGTGCAGACCATGCATGATGAGATGATCTAAATTTATTCTTAGGAGTCTAATGTCCTAGGTTGATGCACATGCTTAATTGACTTGACTAGATGTAGAAACATACCTCACCCTTTCTGAGGCGATTTGGAGTTTCTTTTAGTTGTTGGTCGCTTGTGCCCTATTTCCTCATTCTTTTTATTCGCGACCCGGCTGGACTGATGATCTGGGTGCCACTGACGTCCCTGGAGAGTGTGACCCATTTTTTCATTGCCCATATTTGAACTTTGGTGTAGAGGCCTTGACTTGTGAGGACTTGACGCAGGTTGACATGTTTGATGGTGTAGATTTCATTCGCTAGACCTTTTGTCGTTGGGCTTCTGTTTTTGAGTTAAAGACTCTCTTAAAAATAGTTCTCTTCTTTTGTTGTGGCAAGCTTATGTCACCGTGATTTCTTTCAGAAGTTCTCCCCTTTCCTTTAATGAGAGTCTTGATCCCGCCTTAGACTCCTTCCATTTTCTTGAATTGGAAAATACCCTAGTCTTTTCGTATATTGTTGCCAGGGATTCATATAAGAAACTCTTTTTGTTGACCAAGTCGAGAGTGAGCAATATCCTGTACATCAAATGAACAAAATGCACCAAAAGCTTGACGGCTCGGTCGTCAGGATTAGTACACTCTTGTGAATAAGGCATTTGAAGTAAAAGTTGATGAAATTGAATGAGTTATGAAATCGCAAATTTTTTTTTAAGCATCCATGATCATTGTTCATGGGTAGGATTAGATTCAAAAGACTTATCTCCATTTATCAGAGATACTTCATCTTCACTCTAGACGTTATTCTTCGCAGAATTGATTTCATATGACACATGCACTATGAGTGACACAACTCTTAGTAGGGGTTTCATTTCCATGACTTTTAAGATTCTAAATTTAATTATTTTTTCTTTCGCTTAACTTGTCTTGTTTTCTTAGGCTATTCTGAGTTACCCATTTAACGAGTTTTGGACTAATGACTCCCAAACCAAACGGTTTTAGGGCATTAGGTGTTAAGACACCCCTTCAGGTTTACTTGCTCGAGTAACAAAGGCCACACTTCGAGATAAGTCTGGCTGTCACTCTATTTGCTCCTCGCTTGAGCTTTTGCAAGGTCCATTTTCTTAGGTTTAAATTACCCATGTAGCTAGCGTTGGGCCGATAACTCCCAAACCAGACTGCTTTAGGGCACCAGGTGTGAAGACACTCCTCAAGCTTAATTGCTCGAGCAACCTAGGCCACGATTCGGATCTGCTGAGGTTTTGCATTCTTTTTCCTCGTAATGCTCGTTTTCTTAGGCGCTAAGTTACCCATGTAATGAGCGTTGGGTCGATGACTCCCAAACCAGATGGCTTTAGGGCACCAGGTGTAAAGACACCCCTTAGGCTTAATAACTCGAGTAACCTAGGCCACGATTCGAGACATTAGGCTGACAACTTATCTTTTATCTTCTCATTAATTGTCATTATTTTCATCACAACTTCATACCCCACAACTAAGAATCAGGATAATCGTAAAGTGAATATATGAATATGAGGTCAATTTTGTTCCAACTAGTGCTTTGAACTAGGATGTCATGCCCAATCAAAATGTTGAATAGTCTTAATTCTCTAATCGTTCCCGTGATTCTTTATCCACGGACGCTTATCAGAATTAATCCAATTCATAATAAGTTAAGAAAAAACATTTTTCTAAGAATACTTAACATGTATATCCTCGCTAGTGCATATAAATGGAGATTGGAAGCGCATAAAGAGATGAAAGAGTCGTACCTCACATATGGGTCGCTGTATTCTGAGAAAAGTATAATTGGAAAAGAGACCCACTGATCTTACCAGATCACCCTAGAAATATCATGGGGAAAGGTCTGATGATGACGTACCATGCTGATGGCTATGACTGATTTATTCTCCTTTTTAGGATGGCCGATAAATGCCCCTTGTTGAGTTGTCGCTGTTTTTGAAATTGCCCCAGTCTTGTTTATTGTAAGGGTCCCAATATCGGGTTGTCTCCGATTCTGAAATTACCCCAGTCTTGCTCGTCGTCTGGGGTAGTTGCTTTATTGTATGTTTGACAGATGGGCTGATAAGATGCCTAGATCACAAGAGTCTTTTACCTTATGACCCACATGGTGAACATGTAGTGGATTTGTGCTTGGATGATTGGATGCCCTCAATCATTGTTTCTGACTTGTTGGCTCAATTGGCTTTAATGATTTTTTTTCTGATTTGATGAAGACTTGTAATTTAGGGTGTCGTCTCTTTGAAGGTCCTTGCTAATGATCATACTTGATATATCGCTATGACATTGTTTCAGCTTTGATGATTGATGTCTAGATGCCTTCGAATTCCACTGAATTAGTCCTAAGAGTTCATCTTTCTTTGTGATGTGATGGCTTCAATTAAGCTTGATTTGCTGAAGGGTTGCATCTTAGGATGAATGTTATTTCATCCCTGTGACTGGCTATCTTGATGTGTCACTGTCTCTTCCTTTCTGGGACTTGTGCCAGATTTGATGGAATGACATTTTGGTGTCGTTGGGTCTTTTCAACATGGGTCGCTGACTTTGAGGGTTTTTCTTGGGTGTAGACTTTTCAGGTTTGATTTTGGCGTCTTGGGATTGATGTTTGGGTTTGGATGTTTCTTTTAAAGGTTAGACCGCGCCATAGATGGCTTTCTATGTACTCCCGTGGCTGGAGGGAGATCAAGTCTTTCATAGTTTAGGCTTGCCCTGAATGGTTGGAAACTGGTATTTTGGAGTGGAGTATTCTGTAGATTTGAAAGGTGTTTGTTTTAATTGGTTTGAGTGGATTTTTAGGTTTTTTGTTTGATTTGACCACACCATAGATGGCTGCCTACGTACTCCCATTGATGGGGGGATATCAGGTCTTTCATAGTTTAGGCTTAGCCTAAATGGTTTGAGAAGTGTCTATTTGATTTTTTGGGTTTTTTGTTTGGTTTGATTTTTTGATTTTTTTTCAATATTCACATGCGTGGAAATTAAAAGGCATAACGCTAAGAAAGTAATACCGTCCCAACCACTCATGGAACTCTCAAATTTATCCTTTGGATCTATGTCTTCCTAGCTAGCTGAGGCCTGATAGTCCAGTTATCAGTAGTTATGTTGCCTTCGAGGCTCGTGATAGAGGTTACCTCCTAGTTCTAAATATCTTCAATCATGGCCATAACTTGATCATCTCCTGATTTAGTACATCCCTCAAGGATGCTTAAACTGGACCCATCAAAAAAAGGTATGAACTCTTGATTCCTTGATGGGTTGGCTTTCCTGACAGCTTCACTACCTTTTTCTTCATTTGTTCCTTCATCTTTCTCATAGGCTTGAGAGGATTTAACTATGAAATCTCTCTTAAACTGTTGTTGTATTTCTCAAAAGGAACTTTCCTTTTTGGCTTTTTCCACACTGAGAAGGATCAATATTTCCTCATCATCAAGAAGGGTAAAATCTTGAATATGGTTGCTAACTTTTGGCAACAAGACGTTTGATGGTGGTGGATGAATTTCCTTTGGGGACTGTCTTGTTTTGTCTATCACTCCCCGCATTAAGACCAGTCCACCTTGTTCTCGGTCTGGATTAGTGCTCACAGCCGTCACCTCCTTTGAACTGCCTGTCTTGAGTGGACATTTTAAGTTTTTCATTTCTCTTTTGCCTTTGCTGGTCATGGGGATTTCTATCCTCAGTTCTCTATTTTTAATGAGATCCTAGATTTTGTGTTACAGATGCCAACATTCCTCGGTTGCATGTCCCAATGCTCCGGAATGATAAGCACACCTCTTGTTGAGATCATAATGCCTTCCTTTAGGATTAGCAGGTGGAGCAAGCTCAGTGATCTTTTTCTGCGGAACCAATAGGGCTAACACATTTTTTAATGAGTCCCCCAAAGGCATGATTACCCTTCTCTTCCTACTCTTCCCGACTCTCAGTGCCGTAGGATTTCGGGGTTTTGCTAGTGTTTGGAATGTTGTTTGATATTTCGTATTTAGGAATTCGCATTCCTCCGGACGATTTTTCTGCTGGCCAGACCTTCTTGTAATTTTATCATTCCACTTTTCTTGTGGTTTCAACCCACTTTGACCTTCTGCATTTAGCTGGCTCATCTTGGAGGGATATAGGCTTGCATTATGGTTAACCTCTTTTTCCTTTTGGCTTTGTGATAGTTGATTGAAAAGTTTCCTTGTAACCTGATGTTGGCACACTATTAGATTAGCCAACAGAGTTACTTAATGCTGGATCGTCTCCAATTTTTGACTTACTGTCCTATATTCCTCTGAAATTTCCCACTTTAGGACATTTGTTCTGCTTCTTTGGGGGAACTCTTCCATCCTTCGGATGTACTTACGATTTGGTTGCATTTCAACGCTTCCTGACCCGATCATGTTCACTCCCTCTATATCATGCTTTAATAGAAGGTTGGTGTTGCCATTTGGTCGGTCAAGTTATTGGACCACAATACTACCACTTTCTATCAGATTTTGAAATTTATGCTTTAAGGACCAACAATCTTGTGTATTGTGTCCCGAAGACCCTGAATGGTAAGCACATCTCTGGCTTGGATTTTATATTTTGCTTTTTAGATTAAGAGGTGGAGCCAATTTGATAATTTTCCTCTAGTTGATTAATAACTCCAATATGTTTTCTAGGGAATCGCCTAGTGGAGTGAACACTCGATTTTCTATTTTTTTAAATTTTCTCTTTCTGTCCTGGCATTGGTTGAATGCAGCCTGTTGCTGAAATGGCAGATTGCCTTGCTTCTTCCAAATGGGGGGGGACTATAGGTTGATCTCCTATCTTTCCCCTTTAAAACAAGGGATACATCTTCATTGCCTTTCTCGGGTACCCTTTTGGGAGTGCTCGCATAGTTGCCAGACTGTATATGCTCGGCGACTACTTCCAAGCCCGTGAGATCTTTAATCTTACCCACTTTTAGTCCTATATCTAGCATTTCACCATGTTTGATCATCTCCGAGAATGGCTTGCCTATTCCTGCTAGGATCCTCCCATAGTAAGGTGCCTCTTAGATGTCTACGAAAGTTATCACCATTTCAGTTTCTAACATAGGCGGGCTGACCTGTGCTGCCAGATGTCTCCATCTTTGAGCGTATTCTCGGAAAGATTCATTGTTCTACTTCTTAACTTTAGTCACTTGGAATCGATCCGGTGCTATTTATGACTGAAAACTGTACTGATTTAGGAAGGCATGGGCTAACTCTTCCCAGTTGTGGATTTTGGCATTGTCAAGTCGATCATACAAAGCTCTAGCCTCTCCAGTGAGACTCTTTTGGAAAAACTGCATTATGAGGCTTTCATCTTCAGCATAAGACCTCAACTCGCCAATGTATACTTTCAGGTGCATATATGGATCGCCTGTCCCATTTTAATTTTCAAACTCCGGGACTTGAAATTTCTCAGGATATCCCTTGGGAATATGCAGAGATCTGAATAGGTGACACCTCCATAGTTTCAAGTCCCTTTGATTGACCGAATGGTTTCCTCCATTTATTGGACTTTCTTTTTTATATCCCTAGTTTCTTGATCATCCCTAAGGTTTATGATTTCAGGGGTTTTGTTGGTTCTTTTATTGGAATGCTGCAGCGCAGCTGCGTCCCATTTAGCCTTGTGGGTAGCGCAGCTGGGCCGGTCTCCGAACTCCAGCAGTTGACTTTTTAATTATTTTAATCAATCAGATTGGCAAGGAAGAACTTGTGAATTATTATATATATGGCATATTTACGGTTTGTAATGAGGTAGACTAGTTTTAGAACTCCATTAAATCCCTCTTGGGATAGATTTCTGTTAATTTCATCTTTACTTTCTTTCTTAGATTAGGAACCCTAGATTAACTAAGAACTGAAGATTGAAGCTATTGATTATCATTGGGAATTCAGATTGGAAGCAAGAGAATGCAGATTTGTTTCTCAACTTTAAATTCTCTTCTTATTTATTTGTATCTTTTAATGCTTAATCAATTGTGGATGATGGATTCAAGTTCAGTTATGAATTAAACTTTGTTTTGAGATTACTATGAATCTTATTATGTAATTTACTTTAATAAACTTCCTTGTTAGTCTTATTAGCTGTATTTGGATTGTCTATTATGATTTGCCCTTAATTGCTTAATTGCCTAGCTAACAATTACTGTGATAATCCATATGAACTTGAGAGACGAATTATGGGTTTAGATCTGATCATAATAGCATGTATTTATGTGTTCTACATGGTGTTGGAATTCATAATTTGTGCTTAGGATAGAGATATATCGAAGCATTGCATGTAATCTAATAAGAACTTGCACTTAAACTCTTTTTAATTGTAATTCACATAGATATATAGTGGATTAGTTAATTAGGGTGTTTAAGTTGGTTCTATCATCTGTGGATTTGATTTGATATGAGTATGGGGCGTTGAGAGATGACCATATGTTACTTTTGTGTTCTTGATTAACAATCCTGTATAAATAATTTGGCTTAACAGGAAGTGTGTTGATTTAAATGAAACAATAAGTGAAATTGTAATATCAAGTCTTTATTATTTTGTTTCACTCTAAGGATAATTAGTAATAGTTTAATTAATTATTTTAAATTAAAATATTAAATAATTTGTTTAAATAAGATTAAATTGGTTATAGGTTAGTAGTACTTGGTAATTCTTGTTAACTAATTCTCTATGGGAACGATACTCTACTTACTATTATATTACTTGTTGATCACGTATATTTGCGTGTGAGCGTATCTAGAATTTACCCAACAAGTTTTTGGTGCCGTTGCCGGGAAATTAGTTTAATAATTTTTTTTTGTCAATATTAGCTTTAATCAAATTAGTCTTACTTTAAACAACTTTTCTTTTTTTCTTTTTATTTGTTATTTAATTCTCTTCCTATTTTTCTCTCTTTTCAGGTACCATGGTTGGATGCAACTATCAATGGTCATACTCGAATATGACTCGGCCAACGGACACATGGATTGATGAACTCTGTGACGCCCCCAAAATTAGGTATACATCACCCATCTTGGGTCATCAGATACAAAGTACAGAATACAAATACAACTTACTAATACAACTGTCGTGTACAATATGACAAAACATAAACTGTGAGTTTGAATACAAATATTATCTTCTAGAGAGTATTCATACTCAAAAGGAGTCCTCATTACATTTATTAACACATTATTACATAGAATAGTGAGGACTACTAACTAATACTATCATTCGAACCATCATTCCGTTCCCCGACTTGCCCCAGCTACGTTCTCATTTCCTGAAGAGAACATTGAAAGAAAGGGTGAGCTCAACTAGCCCAGTAAGTAATATTATGACTAAGATAATGCAGAATAAATTATCATTAGCCTTCAACAATGTTAAACTGATAAAATATAATAGACATCAAGTTTAACTGCAGCGGAACAAGCAATCCATTAAAAGAGTCAAGTAGAAAATAAACTCTACCATCTTTTATGATTTAAAAGGTCTTTCAACACTGTTATCGCTGGGACTCAGCTTAATAAAATAATCCACATCATCGAATCACCCCTGCACTACGGCCAAGGATATTCGTGTATTCATTAATGGTCATGATCATGCCAACAACTGTCTCTCAACGTACTACGGGCCAATGAGGACTTTTACCACATCATTTGTAACATTACGGTCATGATTATACCGAATAATCCCTGGTCATAATCATACCAAGTCTATCTATGCACTACAGGCCACAGATGAATTTTAACATTTTATAAACATGAGGATGATGACAATGATATAAGAATTTAATAAAACAAGTTCAAGAATTAATTTATCCAAGAATTAACAACGTCCAAATTGTCAACATGATACTGCTTTGTGGAGTAAAATTCAAGAATGCTTAGAAGAATATTTCCATGAAAAGATATTGGATGAACCGCAATTATCAAGGATATTTCACAAATTTCATGGAGTATAGAAGTCAAAACTTAACCAACTGAGTATAATAAAGAATGGAATAACAAAAGAAATCACCATGCATGCGATAGACCGCACAGACAGGTTATTCCAACAGAATAATAAATAATGGAACCAGGTCCGGCGTAAAATGCACAGACAGGATATTCCAACAGAATAATAATAAAGACGGAACCAGGTCCGGCGTAAAACGCACAGACAGGATATTCCAACAGAATAATAATAAAGACGGAACCAGGTCCGGTGTAAAACACACAGACAGGATGTTCTAACAGAATAATAATAAAGACGGAACCAGGTCCGGTGTAAAACACACAGACAGGACGTTCCAACAGAATAATAGAAGAATGTCACCAAGTATAGGGTAGACCACGTATACAGGTTATTCCAACAGAATAATAAGAAATGGAATAACAACAGTTCTCTTCATGAATAAGAAAGAATAACACCCCTTACCGTTTTAAAGAAGAGCTGAAATAAGGAAGTAGTTAAGTAGCAGAATACTCTTCTTCTCTCTCTCTATAGTTTCTCTCTATAGTTTCTCTCTCTAGTTTAGTGAATTCGTAAGAAATAATGAAGGAATGAGATGCTATTTATAGAAAAATAGAATGCATAGTAACTAATCCATGAACGGTCCAGATTGATTACTTTAATCTGACGGTCCATATTTAAAGAAAAATCTTTTAAATAAAATATAATATATTCTATTTATAGAATAACTTTAATAAAGTATTCTGTTTTATATAAAAAGATGTTTCTGTTTTATTACGTTAATAATACTAATAAAACAAAACGTCATTATCGCTAAATAATTCATATTATTAACTGACAATAATTGAATCAAAATGAGTGACTTCTCACATAAGCATTAATAATCAATACCGTGTGCTACTATGCAACCACACGTATTACTGTACTTTTACTACCGAGTAGTTCAACAGTAACAATGGTAAAACTTCCGCCGTTATTTTTAATAAAATATTTTTGTCGTTTTCTCAATCCGACAATAATTCCGTTGTGGGGTCCACCAATGATTGTGCCGTTGTACGAATATTTCCTGTTAAAACGAATATTCCCCGACCAATCGAATATTATATAACAACTTGCGTACTTTGTAAAATTTATAAATATTACCCACAACTATAATATTATATCAAATTAACTCCATAATATTCAAAAATGATATTTATAGAAAATTCATCTTTATTTATAAAAGTTGGGGTCTTACAAACTCAATGGAATTTCTGCATTATCAGCACAGCTTGAGACACTATCGAGGAGGTTGGATGTAGTTGCAGTGTAAGACTCCAACTTATTAATGAATAAAATCAAATTTTCTCTAAATATTATTGTGAATAATAAGGGGTTAATTTGATATAATACTTTGGTTATGGGTGAAATGTGCAAATTTTACAAAATAAGCAAGTGGTTATAAAATATTCATTTTGTCGGGGAATATTCGTTTGGTCGTGGAATATTCTTGCTGTCGGGGAATATTCGTACGACGGCGCAGCCTTGTGTGGGCCCCATAACGGAAAGCGATTGGATGAAGAAAACGACAAGTATAAGTTGTTTATTAATAACGGCGTAGTTGTTACCGTTAACACTGTTGAAATACCGGTGGTTAAAAATACAGTAATAACGCGTGGTTGCACAGTAGCACACGGATTGCACAGTATAGTTGAATTATTGATTCGTACGTAAGAAGGCACTACTCAATAATTGTTACAGTGATTACTGTTCAATATTTTATTTTATTGATTCAATAATTGCTGCATTGATATTTTATATTATTGTTGTTTCAATAATTGTTACTGCACAGTATTTCCCATTATCAGATCAATAATTCATATTATTTGAATAATATTATTAGATAACATTATTGACAATGTCTAGAAAGTTCTGTCTAAGGAGAGGTTTGGTCATCTAATTGCGCGCCAGTAAGGAGAAATCCTTATTGGAAAGCCCCCTCTTTCCTGGGAACGGCCTGGTTGTCATAAATGTGATTCTGTAATATTATTTGTGAATAATTAATTATTGATTCATATGATAAGGAAATATTTATTTTATGTGGATATAAATGAGGGATATATTTTTGTGGTTAAAAATGAAGGAGTTAATGTTGAGGTTTTTATCCATATTTTTGTCGGAATGGAGGTATTAAAAATCAGGGTTTTTGAGATATTTTGCGGGGGTTATAATTTTTAATCCGACCGTTGGATCGTGGTAATTTTTGGATATGTTATACATATATAAGTTGAGTATATGTCCACAAATTTTGAACCGTTAAAAATGAACGTATGATTTATTATGAATTTTACAAGATGACTGGTTCAGAAATTGTTGAATTTTCGGAGTTTATCATTTTGGTGGAAAATTCTAGAATTGGTGGGCCCCACTTGTGGTTGGTGAAGAAATGTGCTGAATTATATTTCAAATGTGGTGGGTGGGAATAGTAGCAGGTAAAGCCATCAGGTTGCAGGTCAAACCTACCAAAATTTTCCTATAAATAGAGGGCTAAGTTAGAATTGAAAATCACACCAGAAACAAGTTTTCTCTCTTTCTCTCTCTAGATTATTGAGTGTATTTTGTGAGTATTTAGATACTTTGAGAGTTTCTATTCATCAGAGCAAGTTTCTTTCAGCCTTATACCGGTATTCCGACCAGAAGTACTGATATTTTGAGGTAAGGGATATTATTTTCTTCTTAATGATATTATTTTCTTCAATATCATTATGCTGAAATATTGATATGAGTTTTTATCAAATTTGGAACTTTTTGTGTCGGGGGTTACTATTCACGTATACGGCACTATTCACGTATACGGCACTATTCACGAATACGGCACTATTCACCGAAAAATAAAATTTTCCCTTTTTGTCCAAGATGTCTATTATGGTTACTATCTTTGATTGTATCCATGTTTTGATCTTTATTTTTGAATTCTGCTTCACAATTGATTATTATGAAGTATTATTGATCTTGGATAAACTGTTATACGAATCCCTACTATTTGTCCTTCTGTCTCATTGGATTCGTTCTCTTTAAGATATTTTTCATCATCCTCAGTCCTAAATGATGATATTACTGAATATCTTTGGCCTGTAGTGCAAAGATGTATAATTACTTGATGAATATCTTTGGCCTGTAGTGCAAAGATGAACAGGTGTTGAGATGAACATGACCGACTGATGATACAAATGAATATCTTTGGCCTGTAGTGCAAAGATGAATATTTGGTTAAAGATGATTATTAATTGATGTTACAGGGATAAAATATTGATGATGGACTTTTAAATCTTAGAAGATAGTAGAATTCTTTCTCTACTTGACTCTTCTAATGGTTTGCTGTTTCCGCTGCAGTTGTTGATCTAAAACTTGTTGTCGATTATATTTTATCAGATTTTTCCCTGTTGAAGACTAACGATAATTTGTTGTATATTATCTTAGTCATAATATTCTTTACTGGGCTAGTTGAGCTCACCCTTTTCCTTTTTGTTCCATTTTTCTTCTCAGGAGGTGAGAACATAGCAGGATCTAGTCGGGGTATGGAGTGATGGTTCTAGAAAGATGTATTAGCAGTCCTCACTATTTCTGTAAAATAGTGTTTGAATAATTGTAATGAGGATTTATTTGAGTGTGGATATTGTCTAGAAGACAATATTTGTATTTAAACTCACAGTATGTGTTGTCGTATTTTGCACGACAATTGTATTATTGAAGTTGTAGTTTGCTTTCTGTACCATGTATTTGGCGACTCAGAATGGGTGTTGTATACCTATTCTGGGGGCGTCACAGTTGGTATCAGAGCTTAGGGATATGATCCCTGGCTGAGATGTGAGACAAGAACTAGGAGGGGAGAGACGGGGAATTCCTTCGCTAGTATGACCTGACTAAGTTTATTTGGTGTTTATTTGGTCGGTCAGAGTATAGGGATAATATATGACATGACTATTAACCCTTGTTTTATGGCAGTATTTAAGAATGGCAGCTGAGAACGTTAATAATGGAGTAAATCAGACCGTGGAGACACCTTTGATCACTACCCAGGGGAACGTGCAACAGGAAGGCAATATTCCTCCTGTAAACAACGTTACCGAGCAAACGATGAATGATGGAATGTTTAGGAGCTTTTTGCAGTTCATGCAAAATCAGACGAGGGAGACTCGTGTGCAGAATACGGGTGGAAATGATAACAACGCGCGGTTTGTCACAGCTAAGCAGTTCAAAGAATTGGGACCACCAGAATTTAAGGGAAAGCCGGATCCGATCATGGCGGAAACGTGGGTCAAGCAAATTACCAAGATATTTGATGTCTTGGGATGCACGGAGGAACAGAAGGTTCCATTCGCCACATTTATGTTCCGCGGTGAGGCAGACTACTGGTGGGAGTCTGTGAAGCGTACCCAGCCTGACGCACTCAACATGTCCTGGGAAACATTTCAAAAACTGTTCAATGACAAGTACTTTCCTGAAAGTATTCGTCATATGAAGGAGGTTGAGTTTATTAGACTGGAACAAAACAACATGACGGTGTCCCAGTACGAGGCGAAGTTTGCAGAGTTATCCAGGTTTGCACCTCATTTGGTCGAAAATGAGGAACGAATGACAAGGATGTTTCTGAGAGGTTTAAAACCTGAGATTCGTCAATATCTTATCTCTCATAAATTTTCTCTATATTCAGATGTTGTCAACAGGGCTCAATTATTAGAGAGAGATAATGAGTATACTCAACCGAGGGACCACAACCAGGGTCATACCGGTGACAGCATCATCAGAGCGATGATAACCAACGAGGAGGGAAAAATATGAACAAAGGCGGTAACCACTCGGTGGTCATCGTGGCCATGATAATAGGAGAGGTGAGTCAAGTGGAAATTTCAGAAAGAGGAGATTCAACAATGACGGGAAGACATCAGCAGCAGCACCAGCACCAACAACAAATTTTAGGGGAGGAGAACGACCACCAGTTAGATGTTACAAATGCGGGAAAGAGGGACATATCAGCCCAAACTGTCCACAACAATCCAAGGTGTGTTACAACTGTGGGAAGGAAGGCCACATCGCTCGAGATTGTACTATAGCGAAACCAAGTTCAGCGGGATGGTGATTCCAAGGGCTGTCCCGGATAAGGCGAAATCAGCGGTTCCTGGAAGAGCGTTTGTCGTAACTGGCCAAAACGTGAGAAACCCGAACGAGGTGATCACGGGTAAGCTAATCTTGAATTCTTGCGAAGTTTATACTTTACTAGATACCGGTTCTACCCATTCTTTTATCTCTCCTGCTTGTGCTCAACGTTTAAACTTGACTCCGGAGAAATTGGACTTTAACTTATCTGTTGAAACTCCGTTGGGTGAAACCTTCGTTACATCTACAGTTTATAAATCTTGCATGATCCAAGTTGGCACTATCACATTACCTGTTGATCTTATCTCTTTAAAGATACTTGCTTTTGATGTGATTTTAGGAATTGATTGGTTAACCACTCATCATGCTAAAATTGATTGTTTTCGTAAGGTTGTTAGTTTTCATATTCCTAACCAACCTGTCATACGAATTCAAACTACTAAACCACTAAAATCAGTCACTGTCATATCAAGCCACAAAGCTATTCGTTTATTGAAAAACGGATGTCAAGCTTTCTTAGCCCATGTTATGGATTTGAACAAAGACAAGTCAGATTTGAATAATATTTCTATTGTTAGAGAATTTTCCGATGTATTTCCTGAAGAACTTCCCGGTCTACCCCCGGAACGAGAAATTGAATTCTTTATTGACCTTGAACCCGGTACAAAGCCCATTTCTAAAACCCCATATCGAATGGCTCCTATTGAACTTCAGGAGTTAAAAGTCCAACTACAGGAGTTGTTGGACATCGGTTTTATTCGTCCTAGTACGTCTCCTTGGGGTGCTCCTGTTTTATTCGTAAAGAAGAAAGACGGGAGTATGCGACTTTGTATTGACTATCGAGAATTGAACCATGTCACCATCAAGAATAGGTATCCGCTACCTCGCATTGATGACCTGTTTGACCAGTTGCAAGGAGCACAATTCTTTTCAAAGATCGATCTTCGTTCTGGATATCATCAGCTGAAGATTAAAACTGAGGATATTCCAAAGACTGCCTTCAGAACTCGGTACGGGCATTATGAATTCTTAGTAATGTCTTTTGGATTGACTAATGCTCCTGCTGCCTTCATGGATATGATGAACCGTGTATTCAAAGAATATTTGGATCAGTTCGTTGTTGTCTTTATTGATGACATCCTCATCTATTCCAAAAGCCGTGAAGATCATGAGCGCCATTTGAAGCTGGTACTGCAAAGGCTTCGTGAAAACAAGCTATATGCCAAACTGAAGAAATGCGAGTTCTGGCTTGAGGAAGTAGCATTCCTTGGGCACGTGGTGTCAAAACATGGAGTATCTGTCGACCCGGCGAAGATTGAAGCCATACAAAGTTGGGAGCAACCGAAGTCGGTAACCGAAGTACGTAGCTTTCTGGGCTTAGCTGGTTATTATCGGAGATTTGTGGAAGGATTTTCTCGAATCGCTACTCCGTTAACTCAGCTGACTCGGAAAGATACAAAATTCGTATGGAGTGAGGAATGCGAGAAGAGTTTCCAAGAACTCAAGAGGAGACTCATTTCGGCACCTGTTCTGACAATACCATCTGGTTCGGATGGATTTGTTATCTACAGCGATGCTTCAGGCAAAGGGTTAGGATGTGTTCTCATGCAACATGGGAAAGTCATAGCCTATGCCTCACGACAACTCAAAGAATATGAGAGGAATTATCCTACTCATGATTTGGAGTTGGCAGCAGTCGTTTTTGCGTTGAAGATCTGGAGACACTACCTGTATGGGGAGAAAGTGGAGATCTATACAGATCATAAAAGCCTCAAATATTTCTTCACCCAAAAGGAACTCAACATGCGGCAACGACGTTGGCTTGAGCTGTTGAAAGATTACGATCATACCATCCAATACCATCCTGGAAAAGCAAACGTAGTAGCTGACGCATTGAGTAGAAGATCATATGCGGGTACGAGTGCAATGTTTTTAACACAAAGGCCCATTTTGTATGACTTGCAAAGGATGGAGATAGAGATGAAGGCTCCAAGTACCCACATGATGATATCAAATATACGAGTAGAACCGACTTTAATCGATAAAGTTAAAGCTGCTCAAGCTACGGATATAGAGCTGATGCGTATGAAGAAGAAAGTGCAAGAAGGTGCTATTCCAGAAGCAAGAATCGATGAAGAAGGAATACTTCGAGTCAACTCCAGACTTTGTGTTCCTAACGATTTTGACTTGAAGCATAGAATAATGATGGAGGCACACAACACACCGTTTGCAATCCATCCTGGGAGTACCAAAATGTATCACGATCTTCGACATACATTTTGGTGGAGCAATATGAAAAGAGAGATCGCGGAGTTTATCTCGAGATGTTTAACTTGTCAACGTGTAAAAGCGGAGCATCAAGTACCAAAGGGTCCATTGCAACCACTTGAGATTCCGAAATGGAAGTGGGAACACATTACTATGGATTTTGTTACAGGTCTTCCCAAGGTTTCTCAAGGCATAGATGCGATTTGGGTTATTGTTGATAGATTAACCAAGTCCGCTCATTTCTTGCCGATACGTGAGACTTATTCCCTTGAACGTCTTGCTAGTATGTACGTGAACGAGATTGTGAGATTGCATGGCATGCCAGTATCCATAGTTTCGGATCGTGACCCAAGATTCACTTCACGATTTTGGGTTAGCTTGCAGAAAGCTATGGGCACGGATTTACGATTCAGTTCAGCATACCATCCTCAAACGGACGGACAATCAGAGAGGACTATTCAAACTCTTGAAGATCTATTAAGACTTTGTGTCTTAGATCTCAAAGGGAGTTGGGATAAGTACCTACCATTGGTGGAATTCTCCTACAACAACAGTTATCAGGCGAGCATAGGTATGGCTCCATTTGAGGCGTTGTATGGAAGAAAATGTCGTTCTCCAGTATGCTGGGACGAGGTGGGTGAAGCAACATTGTTGGGACCAGAATTGGTACGCATTACTACAGAGAAGATCCAAACGATTCGACAACGTATACAAACGGCACAGGATCGACAAAAGAGTTATGCGGATCTTCATCGGAAGGACGTGGAATTTAATATTGGGGATCATGTATTGTTACGTGTTGCACCATGGAAGGGAGTTACAAGATTTGGGAAGAGAGGAAAGCTCAATCCAAGATTTGTTGGTCCATTTGAGATTCTTGAGCGAATAGGAAATGTGGCATATAGACTCGCATTACCTCCAAGCATGTCTCGTGTTCATAATGTTTTTCACATATCTATGCTTCGTAAATATGTTAAAGACCCGAACCACATTATTGAGTTAGAACCAGACGAGATAGCTGAAGATTTAACGTACGAGGAGGTACCTGTTAAGATCTTGGATAGGAAAGAGCATGTCCTACGCACGAAGGTTATACCACAAGTTAAGGTTTTGTGGAGAAACCATGCTATTGAAGAAATGACCTGGGAGTTGGAATCAGAAATGAAAGCGAGGTATCCTCACCTTTTTGAAACATCAGGTACGTACGTCAATTTCGAGGACGAAATTTCATAAGGAGGGGAGGTTGTAAGACCCCAACTTATTAATGAATAAAATCAAATTTTCTCTAAATATTATTGTGAATAATAAGGGGTTAATTTGATATAATACTTTGGTTATGGGTGAAATGTGCAAATTTTGCAAAATAAGCAAGTGGTTATAAAATATTCATTTTGTCGGGGAATATTCGTTTGGTCGTGGAATATTCTTGCTGTCGGGGAATATTCGTACGACGGCGCAGCCTTGTGTGGGCCCCATAACGGAAAGCGATTGGATGAAGAAAACGACAAGTATAAGTTGTTTATAAATAACGGCGTAGTTGTTACCGTTAATACTGTTGAAATACCGGTGGTTAAAATACAGTAATAACGCACAGTAGCACACGGATTGCACCAATTATTGATTCTTACGTAAGAAGGCACTACTCAATAATTGTTACAGTAGTTATTGTTCAATATTTTATTTTATTGATTCAATAATTGCTGCGTTGATATTTTATATTATTGTTGTTTCAATAATTGTTGCTGCACAGTATTTTCATTATCAGATCAATAATTCATATTATTTGAATAATATTATTAGATAACATTATTGGCAATGTCTAGAAAGTTCTGTCTAAGGAGAGGTTTGGTCATCTAATTGCGCGCCAGTAAGGAGAAATCCTTATTGGAAAGCCCCCTCTTTCCTGGGAACGGCCTGGTTGTCATAAATGTGATTCTGTAATATTATTTGTGAATAATTAATTATTGATTCATATGATAAGGAAATATTTATTTTATGTGGATATAAATGAGGGATATATTTTTGTGGTTAAAAATGAAGGAGTTAATGTTGAGGTTTTTATCAGTATTTTTGTCGGAATGGAGGTATTAAAAATCAGGGTTTTTGAGATATTTTGCGGGGGTTATAATTTTTAATCCGACCGTTGGATCGTGGTAATTTTTGGATATGTTATACATATATAAGTTGAGTATATGTCCACAAATTTTGAACCGTTAAAAATGAACGTATGATTTATTACGAATTTTACAAGATGACTGGTTCAGAAATTGTTGAATTTTCGGAGTTTATCATTTTGGTGGAAAATTCTAGAATTGGTGGGCCCCACTTGTGGTTGGTGAAGAAATGTGCTGAATTATATTTCAAATGTGGTGGGTGGGAATAGTAGCAGGTAAAGCCATCAGGTTGCAGGTCAAACCTACCAAAATTTTCCTATAAATAGAGGGCTAAGTTAGAATTGAAAATCACACCAGAAACAAGTTTTCTCTCTTTCTCTCTCTAGATTATTGAGTGTATTTTGTGAGTATTTAGATACTTTGAGAGTTTCTATTCATCAGAGCAAGTTTCTTTCAGCCTTATACCGGTATTCCGACCAGAAGTACTGATATTTTGAGGTAAGGGATATTATTTTCTTCTTAATGATATTATTTTCTTCAATATCATTATGCTGAAATATTGATATGAGTTTTTATCAAATTTGGAACTTTTTGTGTCGGGGGTTACTATTCACGTATACGGCACTATTCACGTATACGGCACTATTCACGAATACGGCACTATTCACCGAAAAATAAAATTTTCCCTTTTTGTCCAAGATGTCTATTATGGTTACTATCTTTGATTGTATCCATGTTTTGATCTTTATTTTTGAATTCTGCTTCACAATTGATTATTATGAAGTATTATTGATCTTGGATAAACTGTTATACGAATCCCTACTATTTGTCCTTCTGTCTCATTGGATTCGTTCTCTTTAAGATATTTTTCATCATCCTCAGTCCTAAATGATGATATTACTGAATATCTTTGGCCTGTAGTGCAAAGATGTATAATTACTTGATGAATATCTTTGGCCTGTAGTGCAAAGATGAACAGGTGTTGAGATGAACATGACCGACTGATGATACAAATGAATATCTTTGGCCTGTAGTGCAAAGATGAATATTTGGTTAAAGATGATTATTAATTGATGTTACAGGGATAAAATATTGATGATGGACTTTTAAATCTTAGAAGATAGTAGAATTCTTTCTCTACTTGACTCTTCTAATGGTTTGCTGTTTCCGCTGCAGTTGTTGATCTAAAACTTGTTGTCGATTATATTTTATCAGATTTTTCCTGTTGAAGACTAACGATAATTTGTTGTATATTATCTTAGTCATAATATTCTTTACTGGGCTAGTTGAGCTCACCCTTTTCCTTTTTGTTCCATTTTTCTTCTCAGGAGGTGAGAACATAGCAGGATCTAGTCGGGGTATGGAGTGATGGTTCTAGAAAGATGTATTAGCAGTCCTCACTATTTCTGTAAAATAGTGTTTGAATAATTGTAATGAGAATTTATTTGAGTGTGGATATTGTCTAGAAGACAATATTTGTATTTAAACTCACAGTATGTGTTGTCGTATTTTGCACGACAATTGTATTATTGATGTTGTAGTTTGCTTTCTGTACCATGTATTTGGCGACTCAGAATGGGTGTTGTATACCTATTCTGGGGGCGTCACATGCAGCCCAACGTAATCGAAGGATAACAGTTACGTGCAATTATTGTACTGGCAATCACCCGAGTAATCAATGCACCATCAGTCTTGGGCCGGTACAGTATGGTGGTAACTACCTCAACTAGTATGTACATGCCAATTATCATCAAGCTTGGGGGTATCACCCGGATTCGTCATGCAGCTACAATTATGAAGACTAATACTACGCTCCAAATCCAACATACACACCGAAACTCTTGTATCCACCTCCATTGCCACAAGAAGAAAAGTTAAATTTGACGAAATTCATGTCAAAACTCATAGCAAACCAAGAAGAAAGGATGATGAGTCAAGAAATATCGAGCCATAATTTTCAGGATCAGATGGAACAACTCATCATTACTTCCACACATGGTCCTCATTACATGGATTCCAAAACTGAGGCAGATAATTCAGGGTTGGTGGAATTGTTGTCCAAGTTCGTAGCATCAAATGAGGAGAGGATGATTAATCAAGAGAGATCAATTCAAAATCTTCAGAATCAGTTAGATCTAATGTTCAAAGCCTTGAACAACTGCCCTCCAAATAATTGGTGTTATGACATGGATTCTGAGATTGACAAAGTGCCTAACCCAAATCTACATTTGGATGAGCCACTAAGTGATGAAATAGAGAGACAAGTAGGGTTAATGAAAACAAGGTCGGTGAAGAACTAACTGTGAGTACCAACAATGATGAGCTGATGTTTGTAGTTCTCCAAGTGCCTTCTCCGCAAAAGATCAAGGATCCAGTTAGATTTGCAAAACCATGTTCGCTTGATAGTCATGTAATCGGCAAGACTATTTATAACATGAGTGCTAATGCAATGTTAGAGCCATGGTTGAATGAAAAAGAGAGGGTAGAGAAGGAAACCATTATGTTTGACAAGCCTCAATGCCCCATTCAATTTATAGACATAATGGAGAAAACACCTAGTTACTGGATGTTCATAAATGGAATCCTATCTACAAAAAACAAGCTGGGTGGGGTTGATTTTAGGTCTATCACTCTGGGGAACCTCCCATATACTACATTGCTCTTAATGGATGGAGAATTCCTCAACTTTTATAGAGAAATTGGATAGCGTTGACCAGCCAAAGTCAGACTGAATGACTATAAATCAAGCGCTCGATGGGAGGCAACCCATCCAATCAAAATTTTTCTTTCTCTTTGTCAATTCTTTTTTATAGTTTTATTAGTAGTATATTTTTACTTTAGTTATGCTAATAGGATGTTTATGTTAATTTTCAGGTGTATAAATTCGATTGGTTAACGTATTGCACAACAAAAAATTGGAAAAAGCTAAGCAGGATTGGGCTCAGGGCAGCGCAGCTGCGTCCATGCATAGGCCAAAATTGGCGCAGCTGCGCCTCATGATATAACAGAACAAGGCATAGCGCAGCTGCGCCTCCCCTTAAGTCAAAATCGGCGCAGCTGCGCCCTAGCCTGAAGTTAGTTTTTAAAAAACAGATAAAGACCCGGTACATCACATAACCTTCATTTTATTTTAAACTTTTGACTCCCTCTCTCTCTCAAAACTGAATCCCACCAGAACTTCAAACTACTATCACCCCTCTTCGAAATCCAATCCAATCACCTCCAAGCTTCAGATTCCATTCCACCAACATTCTCTCTCTCCACCATAAACCCTAATTTCATTCTTTTTTCTAAGTATAATTCCCAAATTCTGCACTGTCAAGGGAGTTATAGAGTTGCACACGACCTTTTCTACCAAAGTTCAAGAGAGATTATGGTTTCTCTTATCAGTACATCCATCAGACCACCTATCTCAATTCATGGCACCCAAAAGGATTCGCACCCTATCTCCTTCATCTAGCAGTGATCCTGAGGGCGAAGGCAGTAACAGAGATGTACTGGACACCTCTAGGTTTGTAAACCTCTCAGCACAACACCATTATCTAGATGTTCTAATTGGGAAATCATTTGTGCAAGAAAGGGGATTCAAACCTAGTAGGGAAGATGGGAAGCTGAAGGACCAAATTATTGCACATGGCCGGACTCTAGTGGTAGCCAAGCCAGTGGCTGCCCCAATATCAATCGTTAGAGAGTTCTATGCCAATGCTCGAGGAACGTAGAATGGCATCTCATATGTGAGAGGGAGGCAAATACACTACACCAAGAAAGCAGTCAATGAACTATTTCATGTTGACACTCTGCCATCTGGTGCTTCAAATTGGGCAGAATCTCAGAGGTTTGAAACTGACTTGGATAAGCTGATTAAAGAGCTATGCAAACCGGGCACGAAGTGGACAACTAAAGCTGACACAGACAGAAAAGTTCACTTCCCACAGACAACACTGAGTCGATATGCAAAGGCGTGGTACAATTTCATATGCGCTAGTTGTAAGACCCCAACTTTTATGAATAAAGATGAATTTTTCCCTAAATATCATTTTTGAATATTAAGGTGTGAATTTGTTATAATATTATAGTTGTGGGTAATATTTATAAATTTTACAAAGTAAGCAAGTTGATATAAAATATTCATTTGGTCGGGAAATATTCGTACGACGGCACAATCATTGGTGGACCCCACAACGGAATTACTGTTGGAGTTAGAAAATGACAAAAATAACTTTTTAGAAAATAACGGCAAAAGTTTTACCATTAACTGCTGAAATATCCGGTGATAAAACTACAGTAATACATGTTGTTGCATAGTAGCACACGATATTGTACAGTATCTTTGATTATTGATGCTTACGTGAGAAGTCACTCAGTTTTATTCAGTTATTACCACAGTAATTGCTGCATAGTATCTCACGTTATTAATTCAATTATTGTCAGAATATTTTATATTATTAAATCAATAATTGAGACGACAAAGTTATTCATATTATTATTTGCATTATTGACGATGTCTAGAAAGTTCTGTTGAGAAAAGGGGTTTGGTCACCTAATGTGACACCCCCAAATTCGGGTACTTCATTCCCTCAGAATTTGGTGTTCACTTTATAAAAATATTCATATCTAACTACCCAAACATAAAAAAATTGAATAATAAACCTTCCCATAAAGGATTACATTAATAAAATCTCTCAGGTTATCTAATCTTTACATACAATCATTCAAATGCGGAAAATTAAATAACTCCATTACAATCATTAAAATAAAGTCTGATAATAAAATATCAACATGATTACAAGTCTTCAGTACTTGTTCATCTTTCCCTTTCCTTTACTAGTGCTAGGTACATCGACCTTCTCAACTTTAGTTGTAATAGTTATATAAGCAAGAGTGAGCAAACAACGCTCACTTGAAATGATAATGAATAAATCTTTACAACAATTGCCAAATAATAGGCTCAATAGAACTGAACAATATGTCCTATTAAAGATAATCAAAATTCTGAATCATATATCTGAGGGTCCTAAGACCACAAACTATGTCCACAGTTATAAGTAATCTTTCAACTTAAACTTTAACAATCATAAGACTATATGGACTCCTCTTACTTATGGGGATCAACCCTTCGTACAATGTATTGTGCACAAACATTTCAACGCTAAGCGTAAATTATCCCCTAATAAAAGGGTTGTTCATCTCAGTATTTAGAGTACAAGTCCACACCAACGTAAGTTTGGTTTGGATACATTTCAAGGGTAATTTGGAATTCAACGGTCATCAACTAAGGATTAGTTGAATAAAAAGGTAACAACTCTATGTTACGGAATAAACCATAATTGAATCAACATTGTATACTAAGTTTATGCTTTAGGAATAATCTAATAGCATAAGTATTGAATAATATAACATACCTTGCTTTGAACAACATTAAGCTAAGGTTAACATATTAGAATTGAATATTAAACATGCATAATAAGTAGTAGCTTGAACGATAAAACTTGTTCATAAGAATGAAGATTATTGTGACGCCCCCAAAATAGGTATGCACCACCCATTCTGAGTCGCCAAATACATGGTACAGAAATAACAACAACTTTATTAATACAATTGTCGTACAAAATACGACAACACATAAACTGTGAGTTTAAATACAAATATTATCTAATAGACAGTATTAAAACTCAAAAGGAGTCTTCATTACAATTATTGATACACTATTTTACAAAAATAGTGAGGACTGCTAAAATAACTTTCTAGAACCATCACTCCATACCCTGGCTAGTTCCTGCTGTATTCTCATCTCCTGAGAAGAAAAATGGAACAAAAAAGAAAAGGGTGAGCTCAACTAGCCCAGTAAAGAATATTATGACTAAGATAATATACAATAAATTATCATTAGTCTTCAACAGGAAAAAATCTAATAGAATATAATAGACAACAAGTTTTAGATCAACAACTGCAGCGAAAATAATAATTCATTAGAAGAGTTAAGTAGAGAATGAAATCTACTATCATCTATGAATTTAAAAGTCCATCATCAATATTTTATCCCTGTAACATCAATCATTATACATCTTGAATTAAATATTCATCTTTATACTTCGGGCTAAAGATATTCATTTGTATCACCAGTTGGTCATGTTCATCTCAACACCTGTTCATCTTTGCACTACGGGCCAAAGATATTCATCAGGTAAACATTCATCTTTGCACTACATGCCAAAGATATTCATCAAGTATCACCATTAAGGACTGAGGATGATGAAAAATATTTTAGAGAATGAATCCAGTGAGACAGAAGGACAAATATTAGGAATTCGTATTTCGATTTATCCAAATTCAATAATACTCCATAATAATCAATTGTGAAGTAGAATTCAAAAATAAAGATCAAAACATGGATACAATCAAGATAGTAACCATAATAGACATCTTGGACAAAAAGGAAAAATTTTATTTTTTTGGTGAATAGTGCCGTATTTGTGAATAGTGCCGTATACGTGAATAGTAATCCCGACACAAAAAGTTCTAAATTTAATAAAAAGTTTAGACCAATATTATGGTATAATGATATTGAAAAAAAATATCATTTAAGAAGAAAATAACATCCCTTATCTCAAAATACAGTATTTTTAACCGGAATATCGGATATGATGCTGAAGGAAACTTGCACTGAATAGCAACTCTCAAAGTATCTAAATACTCACACAATAGGCTCGATAATATATATATATATATATATATATATATATATATATATATATATATATATATATAGAAAACTTATTTCTGGTGTGATTTTCAATTCTAACTCAGTACCCTATTTATAGGAAAATGTTAGAACACTGAAGCAGACTTAACCTGTTACCTGATGACTTTACCTGTTATTATTCATGCCCACCACATTTGAAATAAAATTTCAGTACATTTCTCACCAACCAAAAGTGGGGCCCACCAATTCTAAAAATTTTCAAAATATTTTAAATAATTAGTAACTTCAATAATTCGTATAAAATAGCCCTTTCATCAGAAAAATTCGAATCTCATGTCCATTTAACACGAAATCGAATTCTCTACAACTTTGTAGTTTTAAGTTTTTCTAAATTTCAAACCGAAAATATCCGAAATTCACAAACGGATGATTTTCAATACCTCATAAAATTCATAACAAAGCATACGTTAATTTTTAACGGTTCAAAATTTGTGGACATATACTCAACTTATATATGTATAACATATCCAAAAATTACAACGATCCAACTGTCGGATCAAAATTATAACTCACGCAATAGAGCTTAAGAACACTAATTTGATTTTCGGACTATAAGTCCCTCGTACCAGTTTCACTCAAACAGTCACCACGAAAAATCCAGAAAGAATTTTTGGGTAATTCAAATTTTTACGCTTAGCTTACTTCAAGGGCTTTCTTTTGATATATGGCTCATCTCCTAACTCATTATACACAAAGAGTTATAGATTTTACAAAATCAAGTAATAAACTAATTTTCTGAAAATTTTCAAATTTCGTTCTTCATTTCGACAAAATACTAATAAAACACCTCAGCATTAATTCATTCATTTACAACCACATAAAATATATCCATCATTTATATCCACATAAAATAAATATTTCCTTATCATATAATTCAATAAATAATTATTCACAAATAATATTACAGAATCACAATAATGACAACCAGGCCGTTCCTAGGAAAGAGGGGGCTTTCCGATAAGGATTTCTCCTTACTGGCATGCAATTAGGTGACCAAACCTCTCCTTAGATAGAACTTTCTAGACATTGCCAATAATGCTATCTAATAATATTATTCAAATAATATGAATTATTGATTTGATAATAGAAAATACTATGCAGTGACAATTATTAAAATAATAATAATATAAAATATCAACGCAATAATTATTGAATCAATAAAATAAAATATTGAACAATAATTACTATAACAATTATTGAGTAGTGCCTTCTTATGTAAGAATCAATAATTTAAAAATACTATGCAATACCGTGTGTTACTGTGCAACCACGCGTATTACTATATTTTAACCACCGGGTATTCCAACAGTGTTAACGGTAACGATTACGCCGTTATTTATAAAAACTCAAACTTGTCATTTTCTTCATCCGACCATTTTCCGTTATGGGGCCCACAAATGGCTGCGCCATCGTACGAATATTTCCCGACAGAAAGAATATTCCACGACAAAACGAATATTCCCTGACAACAACGAATATTTTATAACCACTTGCTTATTTTGTAAAATTTGTACATTTCACCTATAACCACAACATTATATCAAATTAACTTCTTATTATTTCAAGATAATGAATAGAGAAAATTCGATTTTATTTATGAATAAGTTGGGGTCTTACAACCTCTCCTCCTTATGAAATTTCGTTCTCGAAATTGATGTACGTACCTGATATTTTGAAAAGTTGAGGGCACCTCAATTTTATTTCCGATTCCAACTCCCAGGTCATTTCTTCAATAGCATGGTTTCTCCACAAAACCTTAACTTGAGGTATAACCTTTATGCGTAGGACATGCTCTTTCATATCCAAGATCTTGATAGGTACCTCCTCGTACGTTAAATTTTTGGCTATCTCGTCTGGTTCTAACGTAATTATGTGGTTTGGGTCGTCGTAACATCGATACGTGAAAAATGTTATGAACACACGACATACTTAGCGTTAAGGCGAGTCTATAGGCCACAGTTCCAACTCGATTGAGGATTTTAAATGAATCGAAGGTTTGAGCTTTCTGCTCTTCATCGACTCTTACTTCTAGAATAACGCCTTCTTGCACATTCTTCTTTATATTCATCAGCTCCAGTGTGTGGCTTGAGCGATTTTAACTTTATCAATTAAAGTCGATTCTACTCGTATATTTAATATCATAACGTGGGTACTTGGAGCCTTTAACTCTATCTCTATCCTTTGTAAGTTATACAAAATAGGTCTTTGTGTTTGATAATATTGCACTCGTACTCGCATACGATCTTCTACTCAACGCGTCAGCTACCACGTTCACTTTTTCAGGATGGTATGGTCAGAACAGGTGCCGAAATGAGTCACCTCTTGAGCTCTTGAAAAATCTTCTCGCATTCCTCGCTCCATACGAATTTTGTATCTTTCTGAGTCAGTTAAGTTAACGGAGTAGCAATTCAAGAAAATCATTCCACGAATTTTCGATAGTAACCAGCTAAGCCTAGAAAGCTAGATATTTCGATTACTGACTTAGGTTGCTCTCAACTGTGACTCATATCCCAATCTTGGATAGCACGTCACAATGGCGCCTATCAGTTTACCACCAAATGAATATAACGTCCCCTACGGAGAGTCTAGCTTCGGTGCATTCCACAAAGGAAGTCACCAGATAGAAGCTCGGGTACTAACTTCTATAGTTGGGTTTTTAATTCCTGAAGTTCAATAGGAGCCATTTAATATGGATTTTTGAAAATGGGTTTTGTACCGGGTTCAAAGTTGATACAAAATTCAATATCACACTCTGGGGGTAGGCCAGGAAGTTCTTCAGGAAATACGTCAGGAAATTCACTAACAACAAAAATATCATTCAAATCTGACGTATTTTTGTTCAAGTCCATAACATGGGCTAAGAAAGCTTGACATCCGTTTTTTAATAAACGAATGGCTTTATGGCTTGATATGACAGTGATTGACTTTAGTGGTTTGGTTGCTTGAATTCGCATAACAGATTGGTTAGGAATATGAAAACTAACAACCTTACGAAAACAATCAATTTTGGCATGATGAGTAGTTAACCAATCAATCCCCAAAATCACATCAAATGCAAGTATCTTTAAAGATATAAGATCAACAGGTAATGTGATGGTGCCAACTTGGATCAAACAAGATTTATAAATAGTGGATATGATAAAAGTTTCTCCTAACGGAGTCTCCACAGATAAGTCAAAGTCTAATTTCTCCGGAGTCAAGTTTAAACGTTGAGCACAAGCAGGGGAGATAAAAGAATGGGTAGAACCGGTATCTTGCAGGGTATAGACTTCGCAAAATTTTATAATTAACTAACCCGTGATACCTTTGTTTGGGTTCCTCGTGTTTTGGACATCACGACAAACGCTCTTCTAGAAATCGCCGACTTTGTTTTGTCCATATCTGCCTTTGGTGCCACCATCCCTGCTGGACTTGATTTCGCTACAGGAAAAAATCGAGCTATATGACCGTCTTTTCCACAACTAAAACATACCTTGGAAGGCTGTGAGCAGTTTAGACTTATGTGTCCCTCCTCTCCGCATCTGTAGCATCTAACTGGCGGTCGTTCTCCTCCCCTAAAATTTGTTGTTGGTGCTGGTGCTGCTGTTAATGTCTTCCTGTCATTGTTGAATCTCTTCTTTTTGAAATTTCCACTTGGCTCACCTCTCCTATTATCATGGCCACGATTACCACCCAAGTGATTACCGCTTTTGTCAGTATTCTTCCCTCCTCGCTGTGGTCCCTCGGTTGCACATACTCATTATCCCGCTCTAATAATTGAGCCCTGTTGACAACATCTGAATACAGAGAAAATTTATGAGAGATAAAGTATTGACGAATCTCGGGTTTTAGACCTCTCAAAAACATCCGTGTCATTCGTTCCTCATTCTCTACCAAATGAGGTGGAAGCCTGGATAACTCTATGAACTTCGCCTCATACTGGGACACCATCATGTTATTTTGTTCCTGTCTTATAAACTCTACTTCCTTCATATGACGAATACTTTCAGGAAAGTACTTATCATTGAACAGTTTCTGAAATCTTTCCCAAGACATGTTGAGTGCGGCTGGCTGGGTACGTTTCACAGATTTCCACCAGTAATCTGCCTCACCACGGAACATAAAAGTGGCGAATGGAACCTTCTGTTCTTCCATGCATCCCAAGACATCGAATATCTTGGTAATTTGCTTGACCCACGTTTTCGCCTTAATCGGATCCGGCTTTCCCTAGAATTCTGGTGGTCCCAACTCTTTAAACTGCTTAGCGGTGATAAACCGTGCTTTACTATCATTTCCACCCGTATTTTGTACATGAGTCTCCCTCGTCTGATTTTGTATGAATTGCAAAAAGCTTCTAAACATCCCATCATTCATCGTTTGTTCGGTAGTGTTTTTTACAGGAGGAATATTATTTTTCTGTTGCACGTTCTCTTGATTGGTGACTAAAGGTGTTTCCACAGTCTCATACGCTCCATTGTTAATGTTCTCAGCTGCCATTCTTAAATACTGCCATAAAATAAGGGTTAATTAAATAAATTAACATATCACATAATATCCTTATATTATGACCGACCAACAAATAAGCTTAGGTAGGACACACTAGCGAATGATTTACTCATTTCTCCTCTCCTAGTTCTATTCCCCGATCTCCGCCAGTGACCATATCCCTAAGCTCTGATACCAACTGTGACGCGCCCAAAATAGGTTTACACCACCCATTCTGAGTCGCCAAATATATGGTACATAAACAACAACAATTTCATTAATATAATTGTCGTGCAAAATACGACAACACATAAACTGTGAGTTTAAATATAAATATTATCTAATAGACAGTATTCAAACTCAAAAGGAGTACTCATTATAATTATTGATACACTATTTTACAAAAATAGTGAGGACTGCTAAAACAACTTTCTAGAACTATCACTCCATACCCCAGCTAGTTCGTGCTATATTCTCACCTCCTGAGAAGAAAAATGAAACAAAAAGGAAAAGGGTGAGCTCAACTAGTCCAGTAAAAAATATTATGACTAAGATAATATACAACAAATTATCATTAGTCTTCAACAGGGAAAAATCTAATAGAATATAATAGACAACAAGTTTTAGATCAACAACTGTAGCGGAAACAATAATTCATTAGAAGAGTTAAGTAGAGAATGAAATCTACTATCATCTATGAATTTAAAAGTCCATCATCAATATTTTATCCCTATAGCATCAATCAATATACATCTTGAATCAAATATTCATCTTTGCACTACGGGCCAAAGATATTTATTTGTATCACCAGTTGGTCATGTTCATCTCAACACCTGTTCATCTTTGCACTACGGGCCAAAGATATTCATCAGGTAATCATTCATCTTTGCACTACAGGCCAAAGATATTCATCAAGTATCACCATTAAGGACTGAGGATGATAAAAAATATTTTAGAGAATGAATCCAGTACAATAAAAGGACAAAATTTAGAGATTTGTACTTTAGATAATTCAAGTTTAAAAATATTCCATAATAAACCATAATGGAGTAAAATTCAAGAATGAAGATCAAAACATGGATACAATCAAACATAGTAACCATAATAGACATCTGGGACAAAGAAGAGAAAATTTTATTTTTCGGTGAATAGTGCCGTATTTGTGAATAGTATCGTATACGTAAATAGTACCGTATACGTGAATAGTAACTCTAACACAAAAAGGTAAAAATTCCACAATAAAATTCATATCAATATTTCGGCAGAATGATATTGAAGGAAATAATATCATTTACGAAAAAAATAACATCCCTTATCTCAAAGAAACAGTATTTCGGAATAAAATATTGGATATGATGCTGAATAAAACTTGTACTGAATAGCAACTCTCAAAGTATCTAAATACTCACAAAATAAGCTCTATAATATAGAGAGAGAAAGGGAGAAAGCTTATGTTTTTGGTGTGATTTTCAATTCTAACTCAGCACCCTATTTATAGGAAAATGCTAGCACGCCGAAGCAGACCTGACCTGTAACCTGATGGCTTTACCTGCTACTATTGCCACCCACCACATTTGAAATAAAATTTGAACATATTTCTCACCAACCAAAAGTGGGGCCCACCAATTCTAGAATTTTCTATCAAAATGATAAATTTAGAAACTTCAACAATTTCTGAATCAGTCACCTCTTAAAATTCATAACAAATCATGCGTTAATTTTTAACGGTTCAAAATTTGTGGACATATACTCAACTTATATAGGTATAACATATCCAAAAATCACAACGACCCAACGGTCGGATTAAAATTATAACTCACGCAATAGAGCTTTAAGAACACTGTTTTGATTTTTAAAACCTCCATTCCGACAAAATACTGATAAAACCCCTCAACACTAATTTCTTCATTTATAACCACATAAATAAATCTATCATTTATATCCACATCAAATAAATATTTTCTTATCATATAAATTAATAATTAATTATTCACAAATAATATTACAGAATCACAATTATGACAATCAGGTCGTTCTCAGGAAAGAGGGGGCTTTCCAACAATTAGGACACCAAACCTCTCCTTATACAGAACTTTCTAGACATTACCAATAATGCTATCTAATAATATTATTCAAATAATATGAATTATTGATATGATAATAGGAAATACTGTGCAGTGACAATTATTGGAACAACAATAATATAAAATATCAACGCAGTAATTATTGAATCAATAAAATAAAATATTAAACAGTAATTACTGTAACAATTATTAAGTAGTGCCTTCTTAAGTAAGAATCAATAATTCAAAAATACTGTGCAATACTGTGTGCTATTGTGCAACCGCGCGTATTACTGTATTTTAACCATCGGGTATTCCAATAGTGTTAACGGTAACGATTAGCCGTTATTTATAAAACTCAAATTTGTCGTTTTCTTTATCCGACAGTTATTCTATTATGGGGCCCACAAATGACTGCGCCGTCGTACGGATATTCCCGAGAAAAAGAATATTCCGCGACCAAACGAATATTTCCCGACAACAATGATTATTTTATAAGCATTTGCTTATTTTGCAAAATTTGCACATTTCACCCATAACCAAAGCATTATATCAAATTATCACCTTATTATTTCCAGATAATAAATAGAGAAATTTAATTTTATTTATAATAAGTTGGGGTCTTACAACCTCCCCTCCTTATAAAATTTTGTCCTCGAAATTGACGTACGTACCTGATATTTCGAAAAGGTGAGGGTACCTCGCTTTCATTTTCGATTCCAACTCCCAGATCATTTCTTCAATAGCATGGTTCTTTCACAAAACCTTGACTTGTGGTATAACCTTTGTTCGTAGGACATGCTCTTTCCTATCCAATATCTTGACAGATACCTCCTCGCACGTTAAATCTTCGGCTATTTCATCTGGTTCTAATGCAATAATGTGGTTTGGGTCTTTCACATATTTACGAAGCATGGATATATGAAAAATATTATGAACACGAGACATGCTTGGAGGTAATGTGAGTTTATAGGCCACATTTTCTATTCGGTCAAGAATCTCAAATGGACCAACAAATCGTAGATTGAGCTTTCTTCTCTTCTCAGATCTTGTAACTCCCTTTCATGGAGAAATACGTAACATTACATGATCTCCAATATTAAATTCCACGTCCTTTCGATGAAGATCAGCATAACTCTTTTGTCAATCTTGTGCCGTTTGTATACGTTATCGAATCATTTGGATCTTTTTCGTAGTCATACGTACCAACTCTGGTCCCAACAATGTTGCTTCACCCACCTCATCCCAACATACTGGAGAGCGACACTTTCGTCTATATATTGCTTCGAATGGAGCCACACCTATACTTGCCTGATAACTGTTATTGTAGGAGAATTTCACCAGTGGCAAGTACTTATCCCAACTTCCTTTGAAATATAGGACACATAGTCTTAATAGATCTTCAAGAGTTTGAATAGTCCTTTACGATTGCCCATTCATTTGAGGATGGTATGCCGAACTGAACCGTAAATCCGTGCCCATAGCTTTCTGCAAGCTAACCCAAAATTGTGAAGTAAATCTTGGGTCACGATCCGAAACTATGGATACTGGCATGCCATGCAATCGCACAATCTCATTTACATACATATGAGTAAGACGTTCAAGAGAATAAGTCTCACGTATAGGAAAGAAATGAGCAAACTTGGTTAATCTATCAACAATAACCCAAATCGCATCTATGCCGTGAGAAACTTTGGGAAGACCCGTAATGAAATCCATGGTAATGTGTTCCCGCTTCCATTTCAGAATCTCAAGTGGTTGCAATGGACCCTTTGACACTTGATGCTCCGCCTTTACTCGTTGACAAGTTAAACACCTCGAGATAAACTCCGCGATCTCTCTCTTCATATTGCTCCACCAAAATATATGTCAAAGATCATGATACGTTTTCGTACTCCCAGGATGGATTGCAAACGGTGTGTTGTGCGCCTCCATCATGATTTTATGCTTCAAGTCAGAATCTTTAGGAACACAAAGTCTGGAGTGGAGTCGAAGTATTCCTTCTTCATCAATTCTTGCTTATGGAATAGCACCTTCTTGCACTTTCTTCTTCATACGCATCAGCTCCAGGTCCGTAGATTGAGCAACTTTAAGTTTATCGATTAAAGTCAGTTCTACTCGTATATTTGATATCACCACGTGGGTACTTGGAGCCTTTACCTCTATCTCCATCCTTTGCAAGTCATACAAAATGGGTCTTTGCGTTAACCACATTGCACTTATACCTGCATACGATCTTCTACTCAATGTGTCAGCTACCATGTTTGCTTTTCTAGGATGATATTGGATGGTATGATAGTAATCTTTCAACAGCTCGAGCCAACGTCGTTGCCGCATGTTGAGTTCTTTTTGGGTGAAAAAATATTTGAGACTTTTATGATCCGTATAAATCTCCACTTTCTCCCCATACAGGTAGTGTCTCTAGATTTTCAACGCAAAAATGACTGCTGCCAACTGCAGATCATGAGTAGGATAATTCCTCTCATATTCTTTGAGTTGTCGCGAGGCATAGGTTATGACTTTCTCATGTTGTATGAGAACACATCCTAACCCTTTGCCCGAAGCATCGCTGTAGATAACAAATCTATCCGAACCAGATGGTATTGTCAGAACAGGTGCCGAAATGAATCTCATCTTGAGCTCTTAGAAACCCTTCTCGCATTTCTCGCTCCATACGAATTTTGTATCTTTCCGAGTCAGTTGAGTTAACGGAGTAACGATTCGAGAAAATCCTTCCACAAATCTCTGATAATAACCAGCTAATCCCAGAAAACTACGTACTTCAGTCACCGACTTTGGTTGCTCCCAACTTTGTATGGCTTCAATCTTCATCGGGTCAACAGATACTCCATGTTTTGACACCACGTGTCCAAGGAATGCTACTTCCTCAAGCCAGAACTCGCATTTCTTCAGCTTGGCATATAGCTTGTTATCGCGAAGCCTTTGGAGTATCAGCTTCAAATAGTGCTCATGATCTTCACGGCTTTTGGAATAGATGCGGATGTCATCAATAAAGACAACAACGAACTGATCCAAATATTCCTTGAATACACAGTTCATCATATCCATGAAAGCCGCAGGAGCATTTGTCAATCCAAAAGATATGACTAGGAATTCATAATGTCCGTATCTAGTTCTGAAGGCAGTCTTTGGAATATCCTCAGTTTTAATCTTCAGCTGATGATATCCAGAACGAAGATCGATCTTTGAAAAGAATTGTGCTCCTTGCAACTGGTCAAATAGGTCATCAATGCGAGGTAGGGGATACCTATTCTTGATGGTGACATGGTTTAATTCTCGGTAGTTAATATAATGCCGCATACTCCCGTCTTTCTTGTTTACAAATAAAACAGGAGCACCCCAAGGAGATGTACTAGGATGAATAAAATCGATATCTAACAATTTCTGTAGTTGGACTTTTAACTCCTAAAGTTTAATAGGAGCCATTAGATATGGGGTTTTAGAAAGGGCTTTGTACCCGATTCAAGATCAATAAAGAAATCAACTTCACATTCTGGGGCTAGACCAGGAAGTTCTTCAGGAAATACGTCAAGAAATTCACTAACAACAGAAATATTATTCAAATCTGACATGTTTTTGTTCAAGTCCATAATATGGGTTAAGAAAGATTGACATCCGTTTTTCAATAAACGAATAGCTTTATGGCTTGATATGACAGTGACTGATTTTAGTGGTTTAGTTGCTTGAATTCATATAACAGGTTGGTTAGGAATATGAAAACTAACAACCTTACGAAAATAATCAATTTTGGCATGAAGAGTGGTTAACCAATCAATTCCTAAAATTACATCAAAAGCAAGTATCTTTAAAGAGATAAGATCAATAGGTAATGTGATGGTGCCAACTTGGATCAAACAAGATTTGTAAACAGTGGATGTAACAAAAGTTTCTCCTAACGGAGTCTCCATAGATAAGTCAAAGTCCAATTTTTCTGGAGTCAAGTTTAAACGTTGAGCACAAGCAGGAGAGATAAAAGAATGGGTAGAACCATTATCTAGTAAGGTATAAACTTCGTAAGAGTTCAAGATTAGTTTACCCATGATCACCTCGTTCGAGTTTCTCGCATTTTGTCCAGTCAAGATAAACGCCCTCCCTAGAACCACCGACTTTGTTTTGTCCATAGTCACCTTTGGTGCCGCCGTCCCAGTTGGACTTGACTTTGCTACCGGACAAAATCGGGCTATATGACCGTCTTTTCCATAATTGAAACACACCTTGGAAGGCTGTGAATAGTTTGGACTTATGTGTCCCTCCTCTCCGCATCGGTAGCATCTAACTGGCGGTTGTTCTCCTCCCTTAGAATTTGTTGTTGGTGCTGGTGCTGCTGCTAATGTCATTCCATCATTGTTGAATCTCCTCTTTTTGAAATTTCCACTTGACTCACCTCTCCTGTTATCATGGCCACGATTACCACCCGAGTGGTTACCGCTTTTGTCCGTATTTTTCCCTCCGCACTGGTTATCATCGCTCCAATGACTGCTGTCACCGGTATGACCCTGATTGTGGTTCCTTGGTTAAACATACTCATTATCTCGCTCTAATAATTGAGCCCTGTTTACAATATCTGAATATAAAGAAAATTTATGAGAGATAAGATATTGCCGAATCTCGGGTTTTAGACATCTCAGAAACATCCGTGTCATTCGTTCCTCATTCTCTACCAAATGAGGTGCAAACCTGGATAACTCTGTGAACTTCGCCTCGTACTGAGACACAGTCATGTTGTTTTGTTCTAGTATGATAAACTCTACCTCCTTTATATGACGAATACTTTCAGGAAAATACTTATCATTGAACAGTTTCTGAAACGTTTCCCATGACATGCTGAGTGCGGCAGGCTGGGTACGCTTCATAGATTCCCACCAGTAATCTGCCACACCACGAAACATAAAGGTGGCGAATGGAATATTTTGTTCCTCCGTGCAGCCCAAGACATCAAATATCTTGGTAATTTGCTTGACTCACGTTTCCGCCTTAATCGGATCCGACTTTCCCAAGAATTCTGGTGGTCCCAACTCTTTAAACTGCTTGGATGTGACAAACCGCGCGTTGCTATCATTTCCACCCGTATTTTGTACACGAGTCTCTCTCGTCTGATTTTTCATGAACTGCAAAAAGCTTCTAAACATTCCATCATTCATCGTTTGTTCGGTCGTGTTGTTTACAGGAGGAATATTGCCTTCTTGTTGCACGTTCTCCTGGTTAGTGATTGAAGGTTGTTCCACAGTCTCATACACTCCATTGTTAATGTTTTCAGCTGCCATTCTTAAAAACTGCCATAAAACAAGGGTTAATTAAACAAATTAACATGCCACATATTATCCCTATATTATGACTGACCAACAAATAAGCATAGGTAGGACATACTAGCGAAGGATTTACTCGTCTCTCCCCTCCTAGTTCTATTCCCCGATCTCTACCAGAGACCATATCCCTAAGCTCTGATACCAACTGTGACGCCCCCAAAATAGGTATACATCACCCATTCTGAGTCGTCAAATACATGGTACAAAAACAAATACAACTTCATTACCACAATTGTCGTGCAAAATACGACAACACATAAACTGTGAGTTTAAATACAAATATTGTCTAATAGACAGTATTACAACTCAAAAGGAGTCCTCATTATAATTATTGATACACTATTTTACAAAAATAGTGAGGACTGCTAAAACAACTTTCTAGAACCATCACTCCATACCCCGGCAAGTTCTTGCTATATTCTCACCTCCTGAGAAGAAAAATGGAACAAAAAGAAAAAGGGTGAGCTCAACTAGCCCAGTAAAGATTGTTATGACTAAGATAATATACAACAAATTATCAATAGTCTTCAACTGGGAAAAATCTGATAGAATATAATAAACAACAAGTTTTAGATCAACAACTGCAGCGAAAACAATAATTCATTGGAAGAGTTAAGTAGATGATGAAATCTACTATCATCTATAAATTTAAAAGTCCATCATCAATATTTTATCCCTGTAACATCAATCAATATACATCTTGAATCAAATATTCATCTTTGCACTACGGGCCAGAGATATTCATTTGTATCACCAGTTGGTCATGTTCATCTCAACATCTGTTCATCTTTGCACTACGGGTCAAAGATATTCATCAGGTAATCATTCATCTTTGCACTACAGGCCAAAGATATTCATCAAGTATCACCATTAAGGACTGAGGATGATGAAAAACATTTTAGAGAACGAATCCAGTACGATAAAAGGACAAAGTTTAGAGATTCGTACTTTAGATAATTCAAGTTTAAAAATACTCCATAATAAATCATAATAGAGTAAAATTCAAGAATGAAGATCAAAACATGGATACAATCAAAGATAGTAACCATAATAGACATCTGGGACAAAGAAGAGAAAATTTTATTTTTCGGTGAATAATGCCGTATTTGTGAATAGTGCCGTATACGTAAATAGTACCGTATACATAAATAGTAACTCCGACACAAAAAGGTAGAAATTCCACAATAAAATTCATATCAATATTTTGGCAGAATGATATTGAAGGAAATAATATCATTTACGAAAAAAATAACATCCCTTACCTCAAAGAATTAGTACTTCGGAATGAAATGTCGGATATGATGCTGAATGAAACTTGTACTGAATAGTAACTCTCAAAGTATCTAAATACTCACAAAATACGCTCGATAATATAGAGAGAGAAAGAGAGAAAGAGATAAAGCTTATGTTTCTGGTGTGATTTTTAATTCTAACTCAGCACCCTATTTATAGGAAAATGCTAGCACGCCGAAGCAGACCTGACCTGTAACCTGATGGGTTTACCTGCTACTATTGCCACCCACCACATTTGAAATAAAATTTGAGCATATTTCTCACCAACCAAAAGTGGGGCCCACCAATTCTAGAATTTTCTAACAAAATGATAAATTTAGAAACTTCAATAATTTCTGAATCAGTCACCTCTTAAAATTCATAACAAATCATGCGTTAATTTTTAACGGTTCAAAATTCGTGGACATATACTCAACTTATATAGGTATAACATATCCAAAAATCACAACGATCTAACGGTCGGATTAAAATTATAACTCACGAAATAGAGCTTTAAGAACACTGTTTTGATTTTTAAAACCTCCATTCCGACAAAATACTGATAAAACCCCTCATCACTAATTCCTTCATTTATAACCGCATAAATAAATCCATCATTTATATCCACATCAAATAAATATTTTCTTATCATATAAATTAATAATTAATAATTCACATATAATATTACAGAATCACAATTATGACAACCAGGCCGTTCCCAGGAAAGAGAGGGCTTTCCAATAAGAATTTCTCCTTACTGGCACGCAATTAGGTGATCAAACCTCTTCTTAGACAGAACTTTCTAGACATTGTCAATAATGCTATCTAATAATATTATTAAAATAATATGAATTATTGATCTGATAATGGAAAATACTGTGCAATGACAATTATTGGAACAATAATAATATAAAATACCAACGCAGCAATTATTGAATCAATAAAATAAAATATTAAAAATAATTACTGTAACAATTATTGAGTAGTGCCTTCTTATATAATAATCAATAATTCAAAAATATTATGCAATACTATATGCTACTGTACAACCACACGTATTACTATATTTTAACCACCGGGTATTTCAACAGTGTTAACGGTAACGATTACGCCGTTATTTATAAAACTCAAATTTGTCTTTTTCTTCATCTGACAGTTATTCTGTTATGGGGTCCACGAATGACTACGCCGTCGTACGGATATTCCCGACAAAAAGAATATTCCACGACCAAACGAATATTCCTCGACAACAATAATTATTTTATAACCACTTGCTTATTTTGTAAAATTTACACATTTCACCCATAACCAAAGCATTATATCAAATTATCACCTTATTATTTCAACATAATAAATAGAGAAATTTAATTTTATTTATAATAAGTTGGGGTCTTACAGACACCATTGACACTGGCACTTCATGTCTCGAAACGATCTCTTTAACGTACAATCTTGCCAATTGATCAAGATTGAACCTAATCTTTATTGGCAAAAAGTGTGCTGATTTTCTCAGTCTGTCCACTATCACCCAAATTGTATCGCATCCTCTCTAAGTAGTTGGAATACCCACCACAAAATCCATTGTGATGTGTTCCCACTTCCATTCCGATATTTCTAATGGTTGAAGTAATCCGCTTGGTCTTTGATGTTCGGCCTTGACTCTTTGGCATGTCAAACATTTTGTGACACATTCTGCAACATCTCTTTTCATGTTTGGCCACTAAAAATGACGTCGTAAATCTTGATACATCTTCGTACTTCCTGGATGAATAGAGTATCTTGAATTATGAGCTTCGGTCAAGATTTCTTCTTTAATATCTGGTACTACTGGAACTCAGATTCTTCCCTTGAATCTCAATAACTGTAACGACCCCAAAATTTATACAATAATATTCTCATTCTCTATCGTTAACAATACAACTTTAATCTATCTTTACATCATTATTTAATATTAAAATCACTAAAAATGCAGAATATTTAAAACTTTTATACATTTCCTTCTATATTGCCCTAAATCGCAACCTTTACATTACATCTCTTCGATTCAAATTTATATCATGAATCGCTATAATAAAATAACTATACAAAGTCTTACATCATAAATAGATATCCAAATACACCGGATAGCTCAACTTACAATTAAATAACATGTTACATTCAAAATATTAAATACATTTCTCATAAAACATAAGTAATCTTTGCGAATATGGATCTCTATAATTCACTTAGCACATATCCTTACCTTGAAATTTTGACCTGCAAAAATGGTTATTTGCAAGGTTGAGCTCGACAGCCCAGCAAAATCTAACAGTTTTCATGCATCACATAGTATATAATAACATGCTCTTTGCAATAAAGATTTAAAATAGTTAATCATCAAGTTCACATAGCAAATAGGAACTGAAAGACTTGCCTTGATCGTTATTTACCAATAACAGTTTAACAGCCTACAGTTATTGTGACGCCCCCAAAATTAGGTATACATCACCCATCTTGGGTCGTCAGATATATAGTACAAAATACAAATACAACTTACTAATACAACTGTCGTGTACAATACGACAAAACATAAACTGTGAGTTTGAATACAAATATTATCTTCTTGAGAGTATTCATACTCAAAAGGAGTCCTCATTACATTTATTAACACGCTATTACATAGAATAGTGAGGACTACTAACTAATACTATCATTCGAACCATCACTCCGTTCCCCAACTTGCCCCAGCTACGTTCTCATTTCCTGAAGAGAACAGTGAAAGAAAGGGTGAACTCAACTAGCCCAGTAAGAAATATTATGACTAAGATAATACAGAATAAATTATCATTAGCCTTCAACAATGTTAAACTGATAAAATATAATAGACATCAAGTTTAACTGCAGCACAATAAGCAATTCATTAAAAGAGTCAAGTAGAAAATAAACTCTACTATCTTTTATGATTTAAAAGGTTTTTCAACACTGCTATCGCTGAGACTCAGCTTAATAAATAATTCACATCATCCCTGCACTACGGCCAAGGATATTCGTTAGGGTCACGACCATAAATTCCATGCACTACGGGCCAAGGATATTTGTGTATTCACCAATGGTCATGATCATGCCAACAACTGTCCATCAATGCACTACGGGCCAATGAGGACTTTTATCACATCATTTGTAACATTACGGTCATGATTATACCGAACAATCCCTGGTCATAATCATACCAAGTCCATCTATGCACTACAAGCCACAGATGACTTTCAACAGAATATAAACATGAGGATGATGACAATGATATAAGAATTCAATAAAATAAGTTTAAGAATTAATTTATCCAAGAATTAACAACATCCAAATTGTCAACATGATACTGCTTTGTGGAGTAAAATTCAAGAATGATCAGGAGAATATTTTCATGAATAGATACTAGATGAAGCGCAAGTGTCAAGGATATTCCATAAATTTCATGGAGTATAGAAGTCAAAACTTAACCAACTGAGTATAATAAAGAATGGAATAACAAAAGAAATCACCATGCATGCGATAGACCGCACAAACAGGTTATTCTTAACAGAATAATAAATAATGGAACCAGGTCCGGCGTAAACGCACAGACAGGATATTCCGACAGAATAATAAATAATGGAACCAGGTCCGGCGTAAACGCACAGACATGATATTCCGACAGAATAATAAATAATGGAACCAGGTCCGGCGTAAACGCACAGACAGGATATTCCGACAGAATAATAAATAATAGAACCAGGTCCGGTGTAAAACACACAGACACGATGTTCCAACAGAATAATAATAAAAATGGAACCAGGTTCGGTGTAAAACACACAGACAGGATGTTCCAACAGAATAATAGAAGAATATCACCAAGTATAGGGTAGACCGCGTATACAGGTTATTCCAACAGAATAATAAGAAATGGAATAACAATAGTTCTCTTCATGAATAAGAAAGAATAACACCCCTTACCGTTTTAAAGAAGAGCTGAAATAAGGAAGTAGTTAAGTAGCAGAATACTCTTCTTCTCTCTCTCTATAGTTTCTCTCTCTAGAGTTCAGTGAATTCGTAAGAAATAATGAAGGAATGAGCTGCTATTTATAGAAAAATAGAATGCATAGTAACTAATCCATGAACGGTCCAGATTGATTACTTTAATCTGACGGTCCATATTTAAAGAAAAATCTTTTAAATAAAATATAATATATTCTATTTATAGAATAACTTTAATAAAGTATTTTGTTTTATATAAAAAGATATTTCTGTTTTATTACGTTAATAATACGAATAAAACAAAACGTCATTATCGCTAAATAATTCATATTATTAACTGACAATAATTGAATCAAACTGAGTGACTTCTCACATAAGCATTAATAATCAATACCGTGTGCTACTATGCAACCACACGTATTACTGTACTTTTACTACCGAGTAGTTCAACAGTAACAATGGTAAAACTTTCGCCGTTATTTTTAATAAACTATTTTTGTCGTTTTCTCATTCCGACAATAATTTCGTTCTGGGGTCCACCAATGATTGTGCCGTAGTACGAATATTCCCCGACCAACCGAATATTTTAAAACAACTTGCTTACTTTGCAAAATTTATAAATATTACCCACAACTATAACATTATATCAAATTAACTCCATAATATTCAAAAATGATATTTATAGAAAATTCATCTTTATTTATAAAAGTTGGGGTCTTACAGTTATCTGCACTTCACGTGCCCTACACAATTATATAATTATACACATCAACTATTAGTCACATAGCAACGCATAGTAGTTATAATGTAAACTTTATTCTATATCTCATAACCCTTCCTATTATCAATACACAATGTTCAATTTGTTTGTGTTAACTTTGGACTTACATCTCACTATATTTCATACTCGAAGTTCATTTAAGTGCTTAAGTCTTGCTAGGGATCATTATTGGTTTTATATTAACTCCATTTCATATCTTACAATATTCATTTCATTTGACTTAAAACACTTTTTACGTTCATTAACATTTGTTACGGCGTTTCGACGTTCATTCGTCACACGCCCGATTTGTCTATCTTGTGTATGCTTAGTATGCTTATACAACTTATCTAATACATCATTTATCAATGTTAAGTATCATTATATTTACTAACATTCATGTTTTATAACTTAGAACAACATCTTTTATTGTCAGAAGCACTACACTTGCATACGTGTATGCCCGATGCCCTCCGATTACCTCCTAAAACACAACAATCCCAAAGATGACTATTTTGACCCCTTCTAATGACCTCAAATTGAAAAACTTAAAAAATAAAGTTGTAGGTTTATTCGGCCTCATTCCGGATCATCTTGAATCGCCTCAATTGGAGTCCGTATGAAAAAGTTATGGCCATTTTACCAAAACAGGTCAAAGTAGTCACAATTAGCACGCATTGCTGCGCCCCTTGAACTCACCATTCCAGTGCGCCCGCACCATTTTTAGTGTGCACGTGCCATTTCCTAGCCCAGTTACGTGCCCGCACGCACGGGCGGCGCGCTCACGCGTGGCTTCGCATATATTACTATTTTTGACATAACTTTCTCATTTTAAGTCCGAATTAGTTGGTTTTCGATTCGTTGAACTCGTTAAACTCTTAGCTACTCATCCACAGAATAATTATAACATTTCAAAAACTCTAACAAATCAATTTAAGGGTTCTAATTTAGTGTTTATGCTATATTTTCATAATTCGACATATTTAACGAAATCTTACATCACGAATTCGTTTTAACTCCGTTTTAGTTCATTCCAATTGGGTTGTTTTCGTTTCTTCACATAATAACATAATCCAACATCAATTTACAGATTATAACACATATTAAGAATGAAATTTTATACTTTCTTAAGCCATTTTTTTATACATAACCACTGTTATTTCAATTTCTTCCTACAATCCCAATTTCACGTGTTTGATACTCAAACAACACTCATATATGATGATTAACAAATTATAAACCCTTCATACATGTATATATATCAATCCAACACAACTACAAATAGAAATTTAGAAGTTAAGATTAGAGTAGATTATACCTTGATTTAGCAAACCCTTCTCTTCCTCTTGACAATCTCAGAGAGTTTTCTTAAGCTCTCAACCTCAATTTTCCTGTGTTTCCTTCTTCCTTCTCTAAAATCTCTGCAATTCTCTCTTCTCACCAAGCTCTCTCTCTAACCTTCTATTATTCAGCCTTAGGCAAAATAGAATGCGTAAAATAAACTGACTCCCCTCTCTCTCACGTACATCAGTTACAAAAACCCAATAGGCGTCAGTTAAAAAACCAAAGGCCACAAGGCCTAGTTTGGCTACACACAATTTCCTCCATACTAGATTATTTTAATAATATTATATTATAAAATTTTTATTTGTCATACGTGTAACCAATTTACATAACTTACAATAATAATTATAATAATTATAATTTTTATTATAATTATTCTGATAATTTATAAATAATTATATATCTAATTTAATTAATAAATTAGGCTTAAACATCACTTTATTTAATTACTTATTTTCTTTAATATTAAACAACTCATTTAATTTAATTAATTCATTAAATTAAATCTTCAAAGAATAAAATTTACCTTTGCTTTAATTTAATTATCATACACACGTAACTAAATTATTATACCACAATTTCATAAATTATTTATTTTTTGCAATAAATAAATTATTTAAAATATTTATTTAATTCAATAAATATTTAAAATTAATTATAAAATTCATTTAATTTCTTCAATAGTTAACTTGACTATTAAACCTCACTTTTCTAATATACGAATATATAATTCTCTTCACACCAGATCACATATTTCAAAATATATAGCACGTATTTATACATACTCAAACTCAAAACATTTCATAATAAGAATTTTAATTATTAAATTCCTATTTTAATAACTTATAAAAATTCGGGTTGTCACATTCTTCCCCCCTTACAAGGATTCTGTCCTCGAAATCAACGAAACCTTCCTTACTCAATTTTTACCAAATCTCTTTTCAAAATTTATCATCAAATATCTTCAACACATTACCTTAATATAAGTTTTATACTTCCTACTACATTCATTTCTTCAACAAATTCTAGGTTTTATTTCATAACCTTTACTTAGACTCAATTATATTTGAGTATTACATATTCTTTAACCCATTCATTTCCTTTTCTAAGGATCATTATCGTATACTCAACTCATAAACATTCGGGATATTACAGTAACCCTTTGGTATCGATCTTGTATTTCACATCTTTTCCTTCGTTCACACCTTCCTTTATTTTTCTGCATTCTTCATCTTGTAGTTGAGCATTCTTCACCTTGTCCACTACAGTTGGACCAGCTTCTATCTGGAATAGTAGTTCGTCGGATTCTTTTGGAAATTTTATTTCCAGCTCTAGCTTTGTTGTTACTGAAATAAGTTCTTCCTGAGTGGTTATCAACATCAACTTTTCCCGACCTTTCCTGCTCAAAGCATCTACAACCACATTCGCTTTGCCTGGATGATAAAAGATCTCACAATCGTAATCTTTTATCAATTCCATCCATCTTCTTTGACGCATGTTCAGGTCCTTCTGAGTGAAAATATACTTCAGACTCTTATGGTCTGTGTAAATCTCACATTTTTCTCCATAGAGATAGTGTCTCCATATCTTCATAGCAAATACCACTGCAGCCAATTCTAAATCATGAGTCGGATACCCTTTCTCATAATTCTTTAGTTACCTTGATGCATATGCAATAACTTTACCGTTCTGCATAAGGACACATTCTAATCCTTTATGTGAGGCATCACTATACACCACAAAGTTTCTTGTACTATCTGGTAATGACAACACAGGTGCCACACTTAAATTCTTTTTCAAATCTTAAAAACTTTCTTCACACTTCTTCGTCCAAACAAATTTTACAGCTTTCCTTGTCAAATTTGTTAACGGAGTGGCAATCTTGGAAAAATCTTGAATAAATCGTCTATAATAACCGGCCAATCCCAAGAAACTTCTCACCTCTGAAGGTGTTCTTGGTTGTTCCCAATTGATTATGGCTTCAACCTTTGATGGATCCACTGAAATCCCATCTTTGTCAATCACATGCCCAAGGAATTGTACACGTTCTAGCTAAAATTCACACTTAGAAAATTTTGTGTACAACTTTTCCTTTCTTAGCGTCTCCAACGTCAAACGTAAATGTTGTACGTGTTCTTCTTGAGTTTTGGAGTATACCAAGATGCCGTCGATAAATACCACCACAAACTTGTCTAAAAATGGTTTAAACACCTTGTTCATCAAATCCATGAATGCAGCAGGGGCATTGGTCAAACCAAAAGACATCACCAAAAACTCGTAATATCCATACCGAGTTCTGAATGCCATTCTAGGTATATCCTCCTTCCTTACCTTCAATTGGTGATACCCACTTCTCAAATCTATTTTTGAGAAGTATTTAGCACCCTTCAATTGATCAAACAAGTCATCTATTCTTAGCAACAGATATTTATTCTTAATAGTGACTTTATTTAATTTCCTATAATCAATGCAAAGACGCATTGACCCATCCTTCTTCTTCACGAATAACACCGGTGCTCCCCACGATGATACGCTTGGTTGAATATACTTCTTGTCTAACAGCTCCTATAATTGTACCATCAGTTCCTTCATCTCTACCAGAGCCATTCTGTACGGGGCCTTCGATATCGGGGATGTTCCTGGCGCTAAATCAATCACGAACTTAATTTCTCTGTTAGGCAGAAGTCCTGGCAAATCCTCCAGAAACACATCTACAAATTCCCTATCCACTGGTATCTCTTCCAGTTTCACACCCTTTTTCTGAGTATCAACTATGTAAGCTAAATAACCCACACAACCTTGACTCAACAACTTCTTGGCCTGTATAATCGTCAGACATTTCATTTGTCTAGGCAATTTGTTACCATAGAAAACTACTTTTGACGGAGTCATAAGGTTTACACATTTCTTTTGGCAATCAATTACCGCTCCATAATTGAATAGCCAATTCATTTCCAAAATAACATCAAACTCTCCAAGTCTAATCGGAATTAAATCTACCATCATGATATTCCCCTTAATGTTCACCCTACAATTCTTGTATACGAACCTAACAGGAACTACTTTCTTATTCGTAATTTCTATGTTTAAAGGAAAATTCAGTTCTTCACTAGGCAATCCTAACCTCTTAGCAAATTCATCAGATATAAACGAGCAAGTAGCACCCGAATCAAATAATACATAAGCATTAATATCATTGATTGGGATAATACCTGACACCACATCTTTTAATTGCATAGCATCTTGCACAATCATGTTGAAGGTTCTGGCTGTGGGTTTGTTTGATGCCATTGGTCCAGCAATGGCCCATGTACCTCCATTGCTACCTCCCTTGCTTCCTGTTGTCTCTCCAGCCTTCTTCTTAGGGCACTCACGAGCAAAGTGATCCTTGGATCCGCACGTGAAGCAAACGTTCTTCTTGGGCTGACTGCAATTTGGGGCGATGTGACCCTTCTGGCCATAGTTAAAGCATACTCGTTTCCCCAGTAAACATACACCCTTGTGAAACTTCCCGCATGTAGTACATGCTTCGAACTTCTTATTTTGTTGGTTACCCTGCTGATTTCCAGCACCCATATTTCCATTCCATTTTTTCTTCAGATTGTTGTTACCGTTTCCACTACTACCACCTCCATTCTTAATCTCCACTTCATTCTTCTTCTTTTTTCTGCTCTTGATTGAACTTTGTTACAGTCTCACCTCCACCTTCAGTGAGAATTTCCTTCTCTATTACCGCTGCGAATGTCTTCAGCTGGAACAGGGAGACCTTACTGTACAACCAGGGCTTCAGTCCCTGCTCAAACCTCTTCGCCTTGCATTCGTCTGTGCTGACTTGATATGACGCAAACCTTGCCAACTTGTTGAATTTTACGGCATACTCAGACACCGTCATCGTTCCCTACTTAAATTCTAAAAACTGCACTTCTAGCTGACTCTTCGAACTCTCTGGGAAATAGGTCTCAAAGAATATCTCCTTAAACCTATCCCAAGTCATCACTCCTTGTCCTTGTCGAGTTTTATTGGCCTGCCACCAATAACTTACCTCTGCTTTTAACATAAATGTTGCAAAAGTAGTCTTCTGATTCTCTCTTACCCTCGCAACATCGAACACTTTCTCTATCTCCATGATCCAGGTCTGTGCCTCAACCGGATTCATGGACCCACAGAATTCTGGTGATCAAACCGCCTTGAACTCCTTAAAAGTTGTACCTTGATTCTGAGGTTGATTCTACAATGCTTCCGTCAGTAACGTCACTAGCTGCTGAACGGGGTTAGCTTCAGCATCGTTATTGTTAGTTCCCTCAGTGGTTCTCTGTCGTGGTTGACGTCTTGGAGGCATTTTCTATTAAAATATACTCATTAGATTATTACTCAACTCCTTTAAGAAATTTGTACTTAAGTTGCATCCCATAAAAGAAATCATCACATAACACATAACACTTTGAATAAAATAAAATAACAACTTTTATTCATTCATAGTCTTTTTTGAAAAATATAAGAACAATAGCATCATTGCTATTTACATTACTTTCCTGAACCACAAAAGTTTCAGGACAACATTATCATCATATCCCATAGGTTACATAACACTTAGGATTTACATATTATTTAACATTTTATTAATCGCATAACAGGTATATTCACTACGATGTCCTACTAAAATACTGCGTAGCCTTTTGACGCTCTTCCTCCATAATACGAAACATTGTTCGGCGATCTAATATGTATGATGGCAGTGTCTCGAACTGAATCGGATAACCCATGACCCGATCTTAAGCTCGATTAATCATGGTATTGAATACGTTATTCATCTCTTCCATCTTCATCCTCTTTGCTTGTGCGTCTCTCGCTGATATCCCGGCTCGTTGAAACGCTTCCTTGTACGCATCCTCGGCTCATGCCCTCTTAGTAGATTCTTCCTGCAGCTTGTTCTTTAATTCTGCGATCTCCTCGGTCAGTTGTTCATTCACTCCTTCAGTGTGGACCAGCTTCTCTTCGACATTAGTCAGTCGTTCATCTCGATCCTGGATCTCGTCGTTCTTCTGTGCCATCGAGGTCTGTTGCTCAGCTACTATCTCTTGGAACTCCTCGACGGTATCCTGAAGTTCCACATTGCAGTCGTAAACTTCATCGTACATACGAGAAGCGATTGAGTTCAGTGGAATCTCTTCCTCCTCGTCCTCGTCATCCTCATTCGACTGTGGCAGCTCAACGGGATCCTCCTCATCCATTTCTACATCATTATCCTTATCTTTAACCACTGTGACCAACGGGGCTGACTCCCGTGGAAGTAGTTGTTCCCCAAACCGCCTGAATGTCACGAGACTCCTCCTCTCTAAGCATCTAAGGTCCCTCCTCCCTAGCCTGACTGGATTCTCTGACATTAGTCATCCTGACAACAAAATTTTAAGTTTTAATTACTAATCATTATTACTCGACACTCACGAGCATATAAGTTGTAATCACATAAGCACATAAGTGTTTTATTACTTCTTCCTTAAAACTCGATAAGAGTTTATCACCACTATCTTTTCAAATGTTACTTCCTAAGGCTTTTCCCTCACCTAAGGTTCATAACCTAAAGCTTTGATACCAACTTGTGACACCCCCAAATTCGGGTACTTCATTCCCTCAGAATTTAGTGTTCACTTTATAAAAACATTCATATCTAACTACCCAAACATAATACAATTGAATAATAAACCTTCTTATAAAGGATTACATTAATAAAATCTCCCAGGTTATCTAACCTTTACATACAATCATTCAAATACGAAAAATTAAATAACTCCATTACAATCATTAAAATAATGTCTGATAATAAAATATCAACATGATTACAAGTCTTCAATACTTGTTCATCTTTCCCTTTCCTTTACTAGTGCTAGGTACATCAATCTTCTCAACTTTAGCTGTAATAGTTATATAAGAAAGAGTGAGCAAACAACGCTCACTTGAAATGATAATGAATAAATCTTTACAACAATTACCAAATAATAGGCGCAATAGAACAGAACAATATGTTCTATTAAAGATAATCAAAATTCTGAATCATATATCTGAGGGTCCTAAGACCACGAACTATGTCCACAGTTATAAGTAATCTTTCAACTTAAATTTTAACAGTCATAAGACTATAAGGACTCCTTGTACTTAGGGGGATCAGCTTGAAATATAAGCAAGAGTACAAGTCCACACCAACGTAAGTTTGGTTTGGATACATTTCAAGGGTAATTTGGAATTCAACGGTCATCAACTAAGGATTAGTTAAATAAAAAGGTAACAACTCTATGTTACAGAATAAACCATAATTGAATCAACATTGTATACTAAGTTTATGCTTTAGGAATAATCTAATAGCATAAGTATTTAATAATATAACATACCTAGCTTTGAACAACATTAAGCTAAGGTTAACATTTTAGAATTGAATATTAAGCATGCATAATAAGTAGTAGCTTGAACGATAAAACTTGTTCATGAGAATGAAGATTATTGCATGCTAAAATAACAAGTTTAGGTTTAGAAAAACTTGTGCAATGCAATAATAGAACTAGCTCAACGAAAGTGTAGAGTTAGAGAAAAAAAATTAACTTGCACTAATGTGAATATTCAATAATAATACTAGATGTGGAATCATCAACAATAATTATCCACTAACGTGCTTGAAAAATAATAACTCGAGATTGAGTTAGAGAACTTGCATAAACATAAACAAGCTAGATACAATAAACTTGCATAATGTAACAATAGATTTAGAGAACTTGCGTAATCATAATCGAGATAGGGTAAAGAACTTGCCTTGCTTGTAGGCTAAATCGTAACAACTCAAATCACAATACCCTATATATATGTCATCATGACATAATTAGTTACTACCAACATTCTATATATAAATAAGGATATACATCATGAAAGGTTTGATTTTTAATCACATAACCAACTTACATTAGTAAAATAATAATAATAACACTCGTTAAATGTTAATTCCATGCTCATACTTAGTACTATCATACCAAAATAACAAAATTACATGTCTAACAATCATCATATTGTATTACATCAACAATTACAGACTTTTGTGCAAAACAAAAGTCATTTTTGGACTTTATGCAAACTGGCGCTGCGGCGCGAAAGTGGCGCTACAGCTCCTACTTTGGCGTTGCGGTGCAAACTTCTGGGCTGCGGCACTGATTTTGGCGCTGAGGCACCGAAACTTACAGAACACAACACGAAAACTAATTTCTGTCAGTTTAACAGTTTCTAGCAGTTGATTAACACGTATAATTTATCTAATTTACACATAACCATAACCAATCATACATATACTAATTTAGCATAACTTAAACAACAATTTAAGAAAATTAAATCTTTGAAAGCACTGTTTTAAAACCAAAATTTCATGTTTGATATTTCTTGACACAGTGAACACGACACAATTATAAACCAATTTGATTCCTTTGAACTAAGTTCTCTTTATTTCTTACTCAATTAACATAATCACAGTTACATTTTACAATTAGCATACAATCACATACTAACTTTGTTATCCTACAAAACATGTTTATGCATATATTTTTACTGTAAAACTAGTTTCTTTCTTTTTGACGTAATTCATACACTCACATACGTATATATGCTCATCATACAATCATCTATATATATATATATGATAGTTATACTATTACAACTACATATGCACATGATTTCATCACCAATTATAAAGAACGTAGTTTATAGACAATTTTGTAGAAATTTTATACTATAGTGAAGAACACAGAGACTTTAGGCATCATGACGTAAAACATATATACGTACATATATTAAGGTTATAGGAACATACCTTTTGTTGCTTAAGAAAAAATCCTTTCACTTCACTGAGAATCGCTTAAAAATTCTGCTTTGGAATCCCAGCCTTTTCTCTCTCACACACTCTCAAATTCTCTGTACTTTGCTTCTTTTCTTTTCTTAGGCTTAAGCCAATTACACTATACGTAAACTAAATTAAAACCAACGTACGATTTTAAAACGTCTAAAACGGACGCTATACTTAATATACTAATAAGTTATCAGTTACCAAAAATAATTATATAGTATTTATATTTTGTTTATTTAATTTATATTATTATAATTCAAAAGAAATCCAAAAGCCATAAGGCTCCGTTTGGTAAAACCCTTTAAAATTAAACACTTAATAACTTTAAGCCTTGTTTGACAAACCTAAATTAAACTCCTTTATAATATAGTTATTTGTCACACTTTATTTAATTAAGTTTTCATACTAAATTTAATTAATTCTAATACCAATTTATTAGATTAAGTCACCCCATAAATCAATACAACATAATTATAATTTTATTTAATCAACTAACACATCAAATTAAAATATTATTATAATAATTCATTTATTCATTATAAACTCTCTAACTTAATTATTAAATTAAATTAGAATACTATCTCATAATACTAACTTCCTTAATTATTTATTTAACAAATAATTAACCAAATCAAATTAAATCAATTAATATTTATTCAACGATAAATACATCCATTAAATATTTATATAATTAAATAAATATTTAAAATTATAATTAAAATTCTTGATGGTTACATCCTTTCCTCCTTACAAGGATTCTGTCCCCAGAATCACAATTCAAACAAATTATTCGTCACACCTAATTGCGCGCCAATAAGAAGAAGTCCTTATCGGAAAGGCCCCTCTATCCTGAGAATGATCTGGTTGTTAATATTGTAAGTTATGATATTAATGATGAATAAACGTTATTAAAAATATATTTTGTGAAGTCAAGTGAATTGAGATAAATAGAGGGGTTTTATTGAAGTATTTGTTATAAATTTGGCTTATTATATGGACCCCCACTTACCCATTTTTCAAAATCGTCGGTAGAAGTTATCTCAATTTTTCTTATTACTTATATATATATATATGTGTGTGTGTGTGTGTGTGTGTGTGTGTGTGTGTGTGTGTATGTATTACGATAAAGGCACCTACAAATATATATGTATATATATATATATATATATATTATAAATGTTGTTTTTTTTATATAAAATAGAATATATTATATTTTATTTGTATAGTACTGCATAATGTTGCATAGTACTGCACAGTGTATGCATAGTGCTGCATAGTAAAATTAATTTTTTTTAAAGTTTCAGCCGAACATTACCCGTGAATTCTTCCTACTATGCGTCCGTGATTTTCTAAATTCAAATAGTATCCTGCCATTCTCCTATAAATAGGATGCTTAGTTTAGAAATGAAAATCACACTAGAATCAGAGAATTCTTTTTCTATAATATTGAGCGTATTTCTTTTGAGTTTGAGGAAGCTTTGAGCGTAGAAAACAGTATAAGTTTTCTTCAAGAATATCCTCGCCCTACCAGTTAAAAATACTCTCCTTTTAAGGTAAGGGATATTATTTTTATTCAATATTCGTAAGAAATAATATTTTCTTCCATACTCTGTAATATGTAAGTAATATTAGTTGGTTTCAGATTCCGAATTCTACACTCATTTTGTTAAATATTACTTCTATACTCCTTGAAATTAGTAGAATATCCTTAAAATTTGTGCTTCATCTAGTATCGTTTCATAAGGATATTTTTCTGAACATTCTTGTTAAAATTTAATCTTTTCATGTCGGGGTACTATTCACGAAGTACTATTCACCCGATTACTATTCATCGAGAAAATTAATTTCTTTTCTGTGCAAATTATTTTTGATACATGAATATTATTCTTGAATTTTACTCCACAAAGCAGTTGTCATGTTGACAATTTAGACATTCTTGATAAATTAAAAATCTTTAATATTTATCCTTGATTTCGTTTGATTTATGTTTATATCATTGTCATCATCCTCATGCTTATATTGTGATAAAAGTCATCTTTGGCTCGTAGTGCATAGATGGGCTGTTGATTGGTATGATTATGATTATGTATCAGTATAACCATGACCATTGGTGATAATGCAAATATCCTTGGCCCGTAGTGCATGGATGATTCGTGGATGTGATAATAATGAATATCCTTGGCTCGTAGTGCATTGATAATTTAGTGATGTGGATTATTTATTGAGCTGAGTCTCAGCGATAAAATTGATGATAAACATTTAAATCATAGAAAATAGTTGATATCATACCATACTTGACTCTTTTAATGGATTATTTGTTCTGATGCAGTTAAACTTGTTGTCTATTATATTCTATCAGTTTAACACTGTTGAAGATGAACGATAATTTATTTTACATTATCTTAGTCATAATATTCTTTATTGGGCTTGTTGAGCTCACACTTTGCTTTCATTGTTCTCTCTAGGAAATGAGAATATAGTTGGGACTAGTCGGGGAAAGGAGTGATGGTCCGAGATCGTGGCTATAATAGTCCTCACTATTTTATAAAATAATATGATAATAATTGTAATGATGACTCCATTTGAGTTTGGATATTGTCTACGAGATAATATTCGTGTTTAAACTCTCAGCTTATGTATTATCGTATTTTACATGACAGCTGTATAATTAAGTTTGTATTTAAATTTTGTACCATGTATTTGGCGACTCAGAATGGGTTGTGTATACCTAATTTGGGGGCGTCACACTAGTATACTCCCTACCAGCCATTATGCAGATGTCATTACTGATAGAGCCACATTATTATATCGCATACTGAAAGGGAAAGCAATTGACATCGGGCATATCAATAATTAGTCAATGCTGCGATACATGACGTGGAGTACTTCAGGGTGAATTCCACATACTTCGATCATTACTCTGCTATGTTTAGTTGTGGGAGTAGATTGGGATAATGAGGCTCTGCAGTTGTCGATGTGTGACATGGATCACACAACTATACAGAAGTACACTAATTGGAATGGTGCAGAGTCTCATCCTCGGGGCTTGGGTTTCATTCTGCTTGAAGATGAGTCAGACAGTGATGAAGAAAAAGATAAGAAAGAGAAGAGGAGGTCAACACTGCTCCTCAGACAACAAGGGCACCTCCAGGGTACTATGACAGGCAGGAACGTGAGATTCGCTACCTCCAGAGAAGGATGGATGCGATGCACACTAATTTTCAAGCCTTTACTGCTTAGTTTTCTGGAGTATTATCAGACGTATTTGGCCAGCTGGGAGCAAGAGTCCAGTTTCCTACATATGGGACTGCCACTCCATATCCACCACTTGACACTCCACCTGAACAAGAGGAGAATGGCGATGACGAGTCTACATAGGGAAGTTTCTTCAACCTTTACCTTCCAATGAGGACATTGTTAATTTTATGTTTGGGGGTAGGCTGCATTGCATTATTAGTATAAAATTGCCTGTGTAGTTTAACTTAGTTTAGTTTCATTCATATTAGTTGTGTTTTAATATGTTTGCATTATAGTTTAGTTTTAGGTTTCATTTAGTTGAACTTGTTAGTTTATGTTGCTATAATTTTTTTTGAAAAATTAAAAAAAATTCCAATAATATTAGTTAGTTTACTGCGTTTATATTGCATTTAGTTCATACTTGCATGTTTTCAGCTGTTAGATAGTTTAAGTCTGTTTTGGCCAATGATGAGATTGGAATTACATAGACAAGTGTAGTATTGATTATTAAGGCTTTGATGTGATTTTTTTATCATGAATTGAATCTTTAACTGTTTGACACTGTTATAATCAGGAAAACACATTAACATAATGACCTTGTTGACTGATTGAATCTAAATGGACACATAATAGAACTCTAAAGGATAATGTTAGTTTGATTGAAAGAAACTCATGAATAGGCAGTGATGGCTAAAATTAGACAAGAACCTAAGTTTGGGAGAAAATTTGGGATATATAAGCAATTTAAAAAAAAATTAAAAATAGAATAAACACCGTGGTTACTCTAGTTTTGTGGCCTTTGTTACTTGAGTAAGTACGCCCAAGGGGATGTCTCTACACCTAGCTCCCTAAAGCCGTAACGGTTTGGGAGTCGTTGGTTGAAAGCTCGCTAAGGGGTAGCATTGAAAAGCCTAAGTGGACTAGACATTACACAACCATTAGAAAAATAAAAAGTGAAAACGGGTAAAAGAGCAAAAATCCCCAGTATGTAGCTAAATTAAGCATAAGTATCCCATTTTGACCTTTGAATTAGGTAACTGTTTGGTTTTAGCCAGATCTTGCTTATTTTTGGTTTTCTTAACTTTCAGCTGTTTAAGTCCTTTAAAGAGGCCTATTATGTGTTTTGTTTAACCTTATGTCAGTTAGCATGGTTGTTGAGCACACACGCATTATATCAGTAATAACAGGTTAAGATTTGAGGATTGATTAGGAAATTATTGAGCTGCCTTGGTATGATGTACTAGCATGTTTATTGTAATTTCTCTAAGGGCTGATGAATAGACTTTGTTCTATTTGACTACTAGATTCGTAGGCATGTAGATATAGCTGCATTTGTAGTTGCATTACATTTTGTTTTGTTGCTTGAGGACAATCAACGGTTTAAGTTTGGGGGTATTTGATAGGTAGTTTTATATTTACCTATCTTAATATCAATTGACTTTAATTGTTGCTTAAACTCTTACATTTTAGTAGCTTCTCATGCACTTTTGGTTTCTTTTGTAGATTGCATATTTGGGAACTTTTCTGGTGACTTGTGAAGGTAAAATGAATGTGGAGATGCTAAAAGGGACAATCAATGAAGTGATGGCAAGTGGAGTGCAGCAGCAGCAGAAAATAGAAGTCAGGATCTGGTGTATGGCGCAGCTGCGCCCAATTTGGCCTTGGGTGCAGCGCAGCTGTGCGCCATTTAGCCTTGTGGGTAGCGCAGCTGCGCTGGTCTCCGAACTCCAACAGTTGACTTTTTAATTATTTTGATCAATCGGATGGGCAAGGAAGGACTCGTGAATTATTATATATATGGCATATTTACAGTTTGTAATGAGGGAGACAAGTTTTAGAACTCCATTAAATCCCTCTTGGGATAGATTTCTGTTAATTTCTTATTTACTTTCTTTCTTAGATTAGGAACCCTAGATTAACTAAGAACTGAAGATTGAAGCTATTGATTATCATTGGGAATTCAAATTGGAAGCAAGAGAATGCAGATTTGTTTATCAACTTTAAATTCTCTTCTTATTTATTTGTATCTTTTAATGCTTAATCAATCGTGGATGATGAATTCTAGTTCAGTTATGAATTAAACTCTGTTTTGAGATTACTATGGATCTTATTGTGTAATTTACTTTAATAAACTTCCTTGTTAGTCTTATTAGCTGTATTTGGATTGTCTATTATGATTTGCCCTTAATTGCTTAATTGCCTAGCTAATAATTATTGTGATAATCCATATGAACTTGAGAGACGAATTATGAGTTTAGATCTGATTATAATAGCATGTATTTATGTGCTCTACATAGTGTTGGAATTCATCATTTGTACTTAGGATAGAGGTGTAAGACCCCAACTCTTATGAATAAAGATTTAATTTTTCTCTAAATGTTATTTTAAATAATAAGGTGTGAATTTGATATAATGTTATAGTTGTGGGTAATATTTATAAATTTTGCAAAGTAAGCAAGTTGTTATAAAATATTCGTTTGGTCGGGGAATATTCATTTTATCAGGGAATATTTGTACGACGGCACAATCATTGGTGGACCCCACAATGAAATTACTATCGGAGTTAGAAAACGACAGAAATATCTTTTTATAAAAATAATTGCAAAAGTTTTACCGTTACCTGTTGAACCCGGTGATAAAAGTACAGTAATACGCGTTGTTACATAGTAGCATACGGTATTGTACATTGTCTTTGATTATTAATGCTTACGTGAGAATTCACTCAGTTTTATTCAATTATTGCCACAGTAATTGCTGCATAGTATCTCACATTATTGATTCAATTATTGTCACAATATCATCTGCATAATATTTTATATTATTAAATCAATAATTGAGACGACAAAGATATTCATATTATTATTTGCATTATTGACGATGTCTAGAAAGTTCTATCGAGGAAAGGGATTTGGTCACCAAATTGCGCGCCAATAAGGAGAAGTCCTTATTGGAAAGCCCTCTCTTTCCTGGGAATAATCTGGTTGTTAATATTGCGAGTTATAATATTAATGATGAATAAATGTTACTAAAAATGTGTTTAGTAAAGTCAAGTGAATTGAGATAAATAGAGAAGTTTTTTTATGAAGTATTTGTTATAAATTTGGTTTATTACATGAACCCTCACTTACTCAGTTTTCAAAATCGTCAGTAGAAAGTTATCTCAATTTTTGTTTTATAGTAATAAAACATAAAACTTTTTATATAAAACAGAAAACTTTTTATAAATAGAATATATTATATTTTATTTGATTGCATAGTACTGCATAGTATTTGCATAGTACTACATATTGCAGCATAGTAAAATTAGAAAATTTTCGTTCTGCGCCCGTGAATTTCGACCGTGATTCCTACTGTGCAGTCCGTGATTTTTTTTCCTAAATAGTAACCTGCCATTCCCTTATAGATAGGATGCTTAGTTTAGAAATAAAAATCACACCAGAATCAGAGAATTCTTCTTCAATAATATTAAGCGTATTTCTTTTGAGTTTAAGGAAGCTTCGAGTGTAGAAAACAGTACAAATTTTCTTCAAGAATATCCCCGCTATACCAGTCAGAAGTACTCTCCTTTAAAGGTAAGGGATATTATTTTTCGTTAGAAATATTTTCTTCCATACTCTATAGTATGTAAGTAATATTATTTCATTTCATATTCCTAATTATACACTTATGTTGATAAGTATTGCTTCTATACTCCTTGAAATTAGTAGAATATCCTTGAAATTTGCGCTTTATCTAGTATGGTTTCACTGAAATATATTTCTGGACATTCTTGTTAAATTTTAAGCTTTTCATGTTGGAGTACTATTCAGGGGTACTATTCATACATACGGTACTATTTATACATACAATACTATTCACGGGGTACTATTCACGAAGTACTATTCACCCGAGATACTATTCACGACAAAAATTGATTTTTTTTTGTCTAAATTATTTTTGATACATGAATATTATTCTTGAATTTTACTCCAAAAAACTGTTATCATGTTGACAATTTGGACATTTTTAAACTCTGGATAAATTGAATTATAAATCTTTATTATTTATCCTTGATCTCACTTGATTGTTTTCTTATATCATTGTCATCATCCTTATGCTTATATTGCGGTGAAAGTCATCTTTGGCCCGTAGTGCATAGATGGACTATTGATTGGTATGATTATGACCAGGAATTATGTATCGGTATAATCATGACTTGTAATGTTACAAATGATATGGTAAAAGTCCTCATTGACCCGTAGTGCATTGATGGACAGTTGTTTGGCATGATCATGACCATTAGTGATACTAACGAATATCCTTGGCTCGTAGTAAAAGTAGTATGTACACAAGCCAATCATGTTTGATGATAAAGCATATACTTTGTAATAATCTTATTCATTTGTTAATAAAAAGTATTAATTTATTAAAGGCTTTTAATTATCTACATGATGCTGCTTTATAATATGTGATAAACACATAGTTTTAAGCAATGCTTTTAGAATAATGATGATGATCATTCTAATGATATCTAAATTCTTAGAAAGCTTAAAACTAAAATAGTTCCCAATCGTTGGATTACTAAATTGGGGATTAATGAATCCGGATAGATTGGTACATACGTTGCTTGCTCATTGGATGAGGATGATTGATCTCATGATCATTTGTGTGGAGATATTAAAGCAAGTATGTAGGTGCTTATTAAAGAATAAGTTCACTGAACGTGGCTCACTAAGGAATACCTAATGGAGTTTTACTTGCTTGTCAATAGGAATTCCTGTAGTGATAGTAGTACAAGTGATCCTTGGACTTGAGATCATCATAGTATCTTGTGTATGATGAATTATACTTTGACTTATTCCTTAAGACCCTTAGGGTATATCAAATGGTATGCTTGGGTATAATAAGTTATACATAGAGATAATGTATGATCAATAAAGAATCTACCGCTTCTAATAAAAGAAGAGAAATGTTCTATGTGATTCGATAAATGACAACCCAGTAGTCCTTGGCCAAGGCAGAATGAAATTAGAAAGAAGTTTCTAATTTGTATTATTTGGAGTTGTGCATTTAAGGATCGAAATACATATAATTAAATAAAATAAGACTTGACAGTAATTCCATGTCTTATATTTAATTGGGACATTGTATGGTGGAAGGATTGAATTATACGGTAATTATTTACTCAAAGGTTGTAAGACCCCGAATTTTATAAAATAAAAGTATTCATTTTTTCTTATAATTACGGTTCAGTAAATGGTTAAATTGATAAAAAGTTAAAGTTAAGGGTGATATATGAATTTTTTTTTAAAATACGCAAGTGGTTATAATATATTCGTTTGGTCGTGGAATATTCTTTCTGTCGGGGAATATTCGTACGACGGCGCATCCATCTGTGGGTCCCATAACAGAATAACTGTCAAACGATAAATTTGAGTTTTTACAAATAACGACGTAATCGTTACCGTTAACACTGTTGGAATACCCGGTGGGTAAAGTAAAGTAATACGCGTTGTTGCACAGTAGCACACGGTATTGTATAGTATTTTTGAATTATTGATTCTTACGTAAGAAGACATTGCTCAATAATTGTTACAGTAATTACTATTCAATATTTTATTTTATTGATTCAATAATTGCTACGTTGAAATTTTATATTATTGTTGTTCAATAATTGTCACTGCACAGTATTTCTCTTATCAGATCAATAATTCATATTATTCGAATAATATTATTAGATAGTATTATTGGCAATGTCTAGAAAGTTCTGTCAAGGAGAGGTTTGGTCACCTTATTGCGGTCACCTTATTGCGCGCCAGTAAGGAGAAATTCTTATCGAAAAGCCCCCTCTTTCCTGGGAACTGCCTGGTTGTCATTATTGTGATTCTGTAATATTATTTGTGAATAATTAATTATTGATTTATATGATAAGGAAATATTTATTTGATGCGGATATAAATGATGAATTTATTTATGTGGTTATAAATGAAGGAATTAATGATGAGGTGTTTCATCAGTATTTTATCGAAATGGAGAACAAAATATGGGATTTTCAGAAAAATTAGTTTATTACTTGATTTTGTAAAATCCATAACTCTTTGTGTATAATGAGTTAGAAGATGAGCCATATATCAAAAGAAAGCCCTGGAAGTAAGGTAACCGTAGAATTTGGAATCACCCAAAAAATTCTTTGTGGATATTTCGTGGTAAATTTTCGAATGAAACTGGTCCGAAGGATTTATAATCCGATAATCAGTGTTCTTGAGATATATTGCGTGAGTTATAATTTTTGATCCGATCGTTGGATCGTTGTGATTTTTGGATATGTTATACATATATGAGTTGAGTATATGTCCACAAATTTTGAACCGTTAAAAATTAACGTATGATTTGTTATGAATTTTAAGAGGTGACTGATTCAGAAATGGTTTTTATAAATGTTTTGAGTGGAAAATTCTAGAAGGCGGGCCCCACTTTTTGGTTGGTGTAAGAGAGCATGTGCTAGAATTCTTGGTTCAAGCATGGAGACTGGTCATGGTTGGTGCGTAGAAAGAAGATAAATAATAATAATATTTTATTATTTTAGTCTCCTTTGGCGTTCTAGCATTTTCCTATAAATAGGGTGCCTAGTTAGAATTAAAAATCATGCCAGAAACAAATTTTCTTTCTCTCTATATTGTCGAGCATATTCTAGTGAGTATTTAGATACTTTGAGAGTTGCTATTTAGTACAAGTTTCCTTCGATTTCTCACCCGATATTCCAGTCAGAAATACTGCTCTTTTGAGGTAACGGATTTTAAGGGTTATTATGTTTTTCAGTTTCGTAATTTTTCTGAATCTTCAAAAATTCTGAAAAAATTTGAAATAATAAATTGATGAGTTTTCTTGATTGTGTCCAAAAATGGTGATTTTTGAATGTATGGATTAAGAGTTATGAATTTTATGAGGAAATACTATTTTAAAAGTAAACCCTTATAACTCCTTGTGGTTAACTCTAAAATTGGTGAAATTTTTATTGGGAGTACATGTATATAACAGAAGTATACTCTGTAAATTTCGGAATTTTTGGACAAAGGTACAATTTATGATAAATGTCTAAATATTCGGCAGTTTTGGCCATATGAAAAATAGTAATTGAATTTTAAAAATTCCGAGAAAAATATATGTTCAATATAGGACTATGTTATACTAAATCACAAAAAAAAATATTTTTGAAACTGATTTGGTATTTTTCATGAAAATAGAGTAGTTATGAGTAAATGAATTAAATATGTTATGTGAAGTAAGAAAATTGGAAAATAGGATTTTATGGCTTGAGAATCCTATATGAGGTATATGCAGATTTTTGATGAGGATTTTGGTTATTAGTGATGAAATCTTCCGAGTTTGACATTTTAGGATGATTAAATGCATTATTTAGTAAAGTGTAAATAATTAAAATAAATTATTTATAAGTTTAAGAAATTTTATTCTTTCAATATCATTATACCGAAATATTGGTATGAATTTTATTGTGGAATTTCTACCTTTTTCATGTCGAGGTTACTATTTATGAGTTACTATTCACGAGTTACTATTCACGATAAAATTGGTTTCTTTTTATGACCAAATTATAGTTGATTTATGAATATTAATATTGAGATTAAATCTATATGTTGATTATATTGATTTTATTATCATATATAATATTTTTTTATAGCCCTAATGATGATATTTCTCTTTGACTTGAGTGTAAAGATGTGTATATTTTTGGTATGATCATAACTATGGGTTCTCTTTGGCCAGTAGTGGAAAGTTGAATCGTTGACTGATATGATCATGACCATTAAATTTACAATTGAATATTTTTAGCTTAAGTGCAAAGGTGAATTGATCAACATGATTATAATTATGGTGTATATAAATTCTGAAATGATTATGTATTTCTTTGAGATATTAATATCTTTGGCCTGTAGTGCAAAGATGAATTATTGATGAATATCTTTGGCTTATAGTGCAAAGATAACCTGCTGTTGAATATCTTTGGCCCGTAGTGCAAAGATGATCTGTTGTTGAATATCTTTGGGCCGTAGTGCAAAGATGAACTGTTGATGAATATCTTTGGCCGTGGTGCAAAGATGAATTTATTAGTATGATTATGAAGAGGAACTGTGATTTGGTATAACCATGATCTTTGATGTTTCAGGTAAAGACAGGTGATGAAAATTATCTTCGTCCTGGGTGCGAAAAGGAATTTAGAATCACAATTATGATTATGAGTTATTCATATGATTGTGGACCAGAACTGTTGATTGATGTTACAGGGATAAAATATTATTGGTGAACTTTTAACATGGAGAAGATAATAGATTTTATGGTCTATTTGACTCTTCTAATGGATTGCTCGTTTCGCTGCAACTATGGTTGAAAATTTTTATCATCTACCATATGTTCTAAATCTCTGATTTATTACTGTTGAAGGCTATTGATAATTTATTTATCTTTAGTCATGATATTCTTTACTGGGCTAGTTGTGCTCACTCTTCTGTTTCACAATTCCTTTCAGGTAATAAGAGTGTAGCTGGGTCGAGCGGGGGTAACAGGGGAATAGAACGGTGGTCATCATTTAGTAGTTATATTTGGTGAATCAAATAGGGTGAGGCGAACCCAATGTTGAAAAGGTGTTTTGTCACTATCATACAAGATGTCTAATGACATACAACCTCGTGTCATCATAAGACACGGTTGTGCACATCCACTTGCTGAGTATATTGTAAGACCCCAACTTATTAATAAATAAAATTAAATTTCCTCTATTTATTATTTTGAAATTAAAATGGTTGATTTCATTAATGTGGTTAGTTATGGATAAAATGCGCAAATATTTTAAATAAGCAAGTGGTTATAAAATATTTATTTTTGGTCGGTGAATATTCGTGTGGTCGTGGAATATTCTTTCTGTCGGGAAATATTCGTACGACAGCGCAGCTAATTGTGGGCCCCATAACAGAAAACGATTGGATGAAGATAACGACAAAAATTGAGTTTTTATAAATAACGGCGTAGTTGTTATCGTTAACATTGTTGGAATATCCGGTGGTTAAAATACAGTAATACGCGTGGTTGCACAGTATTTTAGAATTATTGATTCTTACGATGGAAGGCACTACTCAATAATTGTTACAGTAGTTACTGTTCAATATTTTATTTTATTGACTCAATAATTGCTGCGTTGATAATTTATATTATTGTTGTTTCAATAATTATTGCTGCACAGTATTTTCCATTATCAGATCAATAATTCATATTATTTAAATAATATTATTAGATAGCATTATTGGCAATGTCTAGAAAGTTATGTCTAAGGAGAGGTTTGGTCATCTAATTGCGCGCTAGTAAGGAGAAATCCTTATTGGAAAGCCCCCTCTTTCCTGGGAACGGCATGGTTGTCATAAATGTGATTCTGTAATATTATTTATGAATAATTAATTATTGATTCATATGATAACGAAATATTTATTATATGTGGATATAAATGTTGGATATATTTTTGTGGTTAAAAATAAAGGAGTTAATGTTGAAGTGTTTTATCTGTATTTTTGTCGGAACGGAGGTATTGAAAATCAAATTAGGATTTTTGAGATATTTTACGAGGGTTATAATTTTTAATCCGACCGTTGGATCATGGTAATATTTGGATATGTTATACATATATAAGTTGAGTATATGTCTACAAATTTTGAACCGTTAAAAATGAACGTATGATTTGTTATCAATTTTACGAGATGACTGGTTCAGAAATTGTTAAATTTTCGGAATTAATCATTTTGATAGAAAATTATAGAATTGGTGGGCCCCACTCTTGGTTGGTGAAGAAATGTGCTGATATTTTTATTCAAATGTGGTGGGTGGGAATAGTAGCAGGTAAAGCCATCAAGTTGCAGGTTAAGTCTGCTTCGGCGTGCTAACATTTTTCTATAAATAGAGGGCTAAGTTAGAATTGAAAATCACACCAGAATTCATAAATTTTCTCTCTTTCTCTCTCTATATTATTGAGTGTATTTTGTGAGTATTTAGATACTTTGAAAGTAACTATTCAGCATAAGTTTCATTCATCCTCATATCCGATATTCAGTCAGAAGTACGGTTATTTTGAGGTAAGGGATATTATTTTCTTCTTAAATGATATTATTTTCTTCAATATCATTATGCTGAAATATTGATATGAACTTTTTATCAAATTTAGAACTTTTTGTGTCGGAGTTACTATTCACGTATACGGCACTATTCACGTATACGGCACTATTCACGAATACGGCACTATTCACCGAAAAATAAAATTTTCCCTTTTTGTCCAAGATGTCAATTATGGTTACTATCTTTGATTGTATCCATGTTTTGATCTTTATTTTTGAATTCTGCTTCACAATTGATTATTATGAAGTATTATTGATCTTGGATAAACTGTTATACGAATCCCTACTATTTGTCCTTCTGTCTCACTGGATTCGTTTTCTTTAAGATATTTTTCATCATCCTCAGTCCTAAATGATGATATTACTGAATATCTTTTGCCTGTAGTGCAAAGATGTATGATTACCTGATAAATATCTTTGGCCTGTAGTGCAAAGATGAACAGGTGTTGAGATGAACATGACTGACTGGTGATACAAATGAATATCCTTGGCCTGTAGTATAAAGATGAATATTTGGTTAAAGATGATTATTAATTGATGTTACAGGGATAAAATATTGATGATGGACTTTTAAATCTTAGAAGATGGTAGAATTCATTCTCTACTTGACTCTTCTAATGGTTTGCTGTTTCCGCTGCAATTGTTGATCTAAAACTTGTTGTCGATTATATTCTATCAGATTTTTCCCTGTTGAATACTAATGATAATTTGTTGTATATTATCTTAGTCATAATATTTTTTACTGGGCTAGTTGAGCTCACCCTTTTCCTTTTTGTTCCATTTTTCTTCTCAGGAGGTGAGAACATAGCAGGATCTAGTCGGGGTATGGAGTAATGATTCTAGAAAGATGTTTTAGTTGTCCTCACTATTTATGTAAAATAGTGTTTGAATAATTATAATGAGGACTTACTTGAGTGTGGATATTGTCTAGAAGACAATATTTGTATTTAAACTCACAGTATGTGTTGTCGTATTTTGCACGACAATTGTATTATTGAAGTTGTAGTTTATTTTTTGTACCATGTATTTGGCGACTCAGAATGGGTGTTGTATACCTATTTTGGGGGCGTCACAGTTGGTATCAGAGCTTAGGGATATGATCCCTGGCTGAGATGTGAGACAAGAACTAGGAGGAGAGAGACGGGGAATTCCTTCGCTAGTATAACCTGAATAAGTTTATTTGGTAATTATTTCGTCGGTCAGATATAGGAATAATATGTGACATGTCAATTAACCCTTGTTTTGTGGCAGTATTTGAGAATGGCAGCAGAGAACGTTAACAATGGAGTGAATGAGACTGTGGAGACACCTTTAATCACCACCCAGGGGAACGTGCAATAGGAAGGCAATATTCCTCCTGTAAACAACGTTACCGAGCAAACGATGAATGATGGAATATTAAGGAAATTTTTGCAGTTCATACAAAATCAGACGAGGGAGACTCGTGTGCAGAATACGGGTGGAAATGATAATAACGTGTGGTTTGTCACAGCCAAGCATTTCAAAGAATTGGGACCACCATAATTTAAGGGAAAGCCGGATCCGATCATGGCGAAAACGTGGATCAAGCAAATTATCAAGATATTCGATGTCTTGGGATGCACGGAGGAACAGAAGGTTCCATTCGTCACCTTTATGTTCCGCGGTGAGGCAGACTACTGGTGGGAGTCTGTGAAGCGTACCCAGCCTGACGCACTCAACATGTCCTGGGAAACGTTTCAAAAACTGTTTAATGACAAGTACTTTCCTAAAAGTATTCGTCATATAAAGGAGGTAGAGTTTATTAGACTGGAACAAAACAACATAACGGTGTCCCAGTACGAGGCGAAGTTTATAGAGTTATCCAAGTTTGCACCTCATTTGGTCGAGAATGAGGAATGAATGACAAGGATGTTTCTGAGAGGTTTAAAACCCGAGATTCGGCAATATCTTATCTCTCATAAATTTTCTTTATAATCAGATGTTGTAAATATGGCTCAATTATTAGAGCGAGATAATGAGTATGTTCAACCGAGGGACCACAATCAGGGTCATACTGGTGACAGCAGTCATCGAAGCGATGAGAACCAGTGAGGAGGGAAAAATACAGACAAAAGTGGTAACCACTCGGGTGGCCATCGTGGCCATGATAATAGGAGAGGTTTGTCAAGTGGACATTTCAAGAAGAGAATATTTAACGATGACAGGAAGACGTCGACAGCAGCACCAGCACCAGGAACAAATTCTAGGGGAGGAGAACGACCGCCAGTTAGATGTTACAGATGCGGAGAGGAGGGACATATAAGTCCAAACTGCCCACAACAGTTTAAGGTATGTTATAATTGTGGAAAGGAAGGACATATCGCTCGAGATTGTACTATAGCGAAACCAAGTCCAGCTGGGACGGTGACACCAAAGGCGGATACGGACAAAATAAATTCGGCGATTTCTGGAAGAGCGTTTGTCGTGACTGCCCAAAACGCGAGGAACCCGAACGAAGGTATAACGGGTTAGTTAATTATAAATTCTTACGAAGTTTATACCTTACTAGATACCGGTTCTACCCATTCTTTTATCTCTCCTGCTTGTGCTCAACGTTTAAACTTGACTCCGGAGAAATTAGACTTTGACCTATCTGTGGAGACTCCGTTAGGAGAAACTTTTATTACATCTACAGTTTATAAATCTTGCTTAATCCAAGTTGGCACAATCACATTACCTGTTTACCTTATCTCTTTAAAGATACTTGCTTTTGATGTGATTTTAGGAATTGATTGGTTAACTACTCATCATGCCAAAATTGATTGTTTTCGTAAGGTTGTTAGTTTTTATATTCCTAACCAACCAATTATGCGAATTCAAGCAACCAAACCACTAAAATCAATCGCTGTCATACCAAGCCATAAAGCTATTCGTTTATTAAAAAACGGATGCCAAGCTTTCTTAGCCCATGTCATGGACTTGAACAAAAATACGTCAGATTTGAATGATATTTCTGTTGTTAGTGAATTTCCTAACGTATTTCCTGAAGAATTTTCTGGCCTAACCTAGAGTGTGATATTAAATTTTTGTATTGATCTTCAACCCGATACAAAATCCATTTCTAAAATCTCATATTGAATAGCTCCTATTGAACTTCAGGAGTTAAAAACCCAACTATAGAAGTTGGTACCCGAGCCTCTATCTGGTGACTTCCTTTGTGGAATGCACCAAAGCCAGACTCTCTGTAAGGGACTTTATATTTGTGTGGTGATAAAATAATAGGTGCCATTGTGACGTGCTATCCAAGATTGGGATATGAATCACAATTGAGAACAACCGAAGTCGGTGACTAAAGTATGTAGCTTTCTGGGCTTAACTGGTTACTATCGGAGATTCGTGAAAGGATTTTCTCGAATCGCTACTCCGTTAACTTAGCTAACTCAGAAAGATATAAAATTCGTATGGAGCGAGGAATGCGAGAAGATTTTCCAATAGCTCAAGAGGCGACTCATTCGGAACTTGTTCTGACCATACCATCATGGAAAAACAAACGTGGTAGCTGACGCGTTGAGTAGAAGATTGTACGCGAGTACGAGTGCGATATTGTTAAACACAAAGACCTATTTTGTATAATTTATAAATGATAGAGATAGAGTTAATGATTCTAGGGACCCACGTGATGATATATGAGTAAAATCGACTTTAATCGATAACGTTAAAAGCCGCTCAAGCTACAGACCTGGAGCTGATGAATATAAAGAAGAAGGTGCAAGAATGTGTTATTCTAGAAGTAAGAGTCGATGAAGAGAAGAAAGCTCAAGCCTTCGATTTATTTGAAATCCTCGATCGAGTAGGAACTGTGGCCTATAGACTCGCCTTAACGCTAAGTATGTCCCGTGTTCATAACATTTTTCACGTATCGATGTTACGTAAATATGTGGACGACCTGAATCATATTATTGCGTTAGAACCAGACGAGATAGCCGAAGATTTAACGTACGAGAGGTACCTGTTAAGATATTGGATAGGAAAGAATATGTCCTATGCACGAAGGTTATACGACAAGCTAAGGTTTTGTGGAGAAACTATGCTATTGAAGAAATGACTTGAGAGTTGGAATCAGAAATGAAAGCGAGGTATCCTCACCTTTTCGAAACACCAGGTACGTACGTCAATTTCGAGGACGAAATTTCATAAGGAGGGGAGGTTGTAAGACCCCAACTTATTAATAAATGAAATTAAATTTCCTCTATTTATTATTTTCAAATAGAAAGAGTTGATTTGATTAATGTGGTTAGTTATGGGTAAAATACGTAAATATTTCAAATAAGCAAGTGGTTATAAAATATTCATTTTTGGTCGGTGAATATTCGTGTGGTCGTGGAATATTCTTTCTGTCGGGAAATATTCGTACGACGGCACAGCTATTTGTGGGCCCCATAACGGAAAATGATTGGATGAAGATAACGACAAAAATTGAGTTTTTATAAATAACGGCGTAGTTGTTACCGTTAACACTGTTGGAATACCCGGTGGTTAAAATACAGTAATACGCGTGGTTCCGCAGTACCACACAGATTGCACAGTATTTTAGAATTATTGATTCTTACAAAGGAAGACACTACTCAATAATTGTTACAGTAGTTACTGTTCAATATTTTATTTTATTGATTCAATAATTGCTGCGTTGATATTTTATATTATTGTTGTTTCAATAATTGTTGTTGCACAGTATTTTCTATTATCAGATCAATAATTCATATTATTTAAATAATATTATTAGATAGCATTATTGGCAATGTCTAGAAAGTTCTGTATAAGGAGAGGTTTGGTCGTCTAATTGCGCGCTAGTAAGGAGAAATCCTTATTGGAAAGCCCCCTCTTTCCTGGGAACGACCTGATTGTCATAAATGTGATTCTGTAATATTATTTGTGAATAATTAATTATTGATTCATATGATAAGAAAATATTTATTCTATGTGGATATAAATGTTGGATATATTTTTGTGGTTAAAAATGAAGGAGTTAATGTTGAGGTGTTTTATCTATATTTTTGTCGGAACGGAGATATTGAAAATCAAATTAGGGTTTTTGAGATATTTTGCGAGGGTTATAATTTTTAATCCGACCGTTGGATCGTGGTAATATTTGGATATGTTATACATATATAAGTTGAGTATATGTCCACAAATTTTGAACCGTTAAAAATGAACGTATGATTTGTTATGAATTTTACGAAATGACTAGTGCAGAAAATATTGAATTTTTGGAGTTAATCATTTTGGTAAAAAATTCTAGAATTGGTGGGCCCCACTCTTGGTTGGTGAAGAAATGTGCTGAGATTTTTATTCAAATGTGGTGGGTGGGAATAGTAGCAGGTAAAGCCATCAGGTTGCAGGTTAAGTCTGCTTCGGCGTGCTAATATTTTCCTATAAATAGAGGGCTAAGTTAGAATTAAAATCACACCAGAATTCATAAGTTTTCTCTCTTTCTCTCTCTAGATTATTGAGTGTATTTTGTGAGTATTTAGATACTTTAAAAGTTGCTATTCAGCACAAGTTTCATTCATCCTCATATCCGATATTCAGTCAGAAGTACGGTTATTTTGAGGTAAGGGATATTCTTTTCTTCTTAAATGATATTATTTTCTTCAATATCATTATGCTGAAATATTGATATGAGTTTTTTTTATCAAATTTAAAACTTTTTGTGTCGGAGTTACTATTCACGTATACGACACTATTCACGATTACGACACTATTCACCGAAAAATAAAATTTTTCCTTTTTGTCCAAGATATCTATTATGGTTACTATCTTTGATTGTATCCATGTTTTGATCTTTATTTTTGAATTCTGCTTCACAATTGATTATTATGAAGTATTATTGATCTTGGATAAACTGTTATACGAATCCCTACTATTTATCCTTCTGTCTAACTGGATTCGTTTTCTTTAAGATATTTTTCATCATCCTCAGTTCTAAATGATGATATTACTGAATATCTTTGGCCTGTAGTGCAAAGATGTATGATTACCTGATGAATATCTTTGGCCTGTGTGCAAAGATGAACAGGTGTTGAGATGAACATGACTGACTGGTGATACAAATGAATATCTTTGGCCTGTAGTGCAAAGATGAATATTTGGTTAAAGATGATTATTAATTGATGTTACAGGGATAAAATATTAATGATGGACTTTTAAATCTTAGAAGATAGTAGAATTCATTCTCTACTTGACTCTTCTAATGGTTTGTTATTTCCGTTGCAGTTGTTGATCTAAAACTTGTTGTCGATTATATTCTATCAGATTTTTCCCTGTTGAATACTAATGATAATTTGTTGTATATTATCTTAGTCATAATATTTCTTACTGGGCTAGTTGAGCTCACCCTTTTCCTTTTTGTTCCATTTTTCTTCTCAGGAGGTGAGAACATAGCAGGATCTAGTCGGGGTATGGAGTGATGATTCTAGAAAGATGTTTTAGTTGTTCTCACTATTTATGTAAAATAGTGTTTGAATAATTGTAATGAGGACTTACTTGAGTGTGAATATTGTCTAGAAGATAATATTTGTATTTAAACTCACAGTATGTGTTGTCGTATTTTGCCCGACAATTGTATTATTGAAGTTGTAGTTTATTTTTTGTACCATGTATTTGGCGAACTCAGAATGGGTGTTGTATACCTACTTTGGGGGCATCACATATATCTACGAGCACTACTTATATAATCTTGGTGTTTGTTTGAAGTATAATTCTCAATTAAAGACAGTGGAGATAATGATATGTCAAGAGAAGACTTACCATTGGAAAGAATATGATAGTAATCTTCTTATTTTTCTTAGGGGTCTATTGGGTCAACCAAGGTTAATTCTGTGGACATATGATATCTATCATAACCTAGATGCATGACCTCCCATGTACGAAGGTTTCCTTGAGCACTTCTCAAAAATTTTAATTTCTAAAACAATTTTTGACTATACCTTTATGTAAGGTGTCATTGTGACGTGTTATCCAAGGTTAGGATGAGAGTCATAGTTGATATATATTTGTATCAAAACTCACAGCATATGTGTTGTTGTATTTTGCACGACAATTGTTGTAATAAAGTTGTAGTTATTTTCTGTACCATGTATTTGGCGACTCAGAATAGGTTGGATGGATTGGACCTATTTTGGGGTTGTCACAGTTGGTATCAGAGCTTAGGGAAATGGTCTCTGGCGGAGATCGATGAATAGAACTAGGAGGGGAGAGATGAGTAAATCCTTCGCTAGTGTGTCCTACCTAAGCTTAATTGTTGGTTGGTCATAATATACGGATATTATGTGATACGTTAATTTACTTAATTAACCCTTGTTTTATGGCAGTATTTGAGAATGCTAACAATGGAGTGAATGAGACTATGGGGATACCTCTAATCACTAACCATGATAATGTGATGTCAGACGAAGAAAGAATTAGAGATATTGTTGTGGTGAGGGAAGAATTAATAGTTGCACCCGAGCTAGTCGCAGAGGTAGCAGCTGAGAGTGAGGAAGAAGAGGAACCTGAGGAGAATTTATTAGAGGTATTTTATGATCAAAATATAGAATTGCAAAATCGTGTTCATGAGTTAGAAGAGCAGGCAGAAGAACGACAGGCGGTTGTGGAACAAAAGGATGCAACAATTCAAGCTTGTGTTACCCGATATGTGATGCTTGATTAGAAGCATTCTTTGGCAGAGTATAAGATGATAAAGCTGGAATCTGAGCTGAAAGAAGAAAAAACGAAACGAGTGAGAATGAGTGATGCATGGGTAAAAGCCGCACGACGCGTTGATATTGTGAAAAGAGATGTCCGATCTAAGAAGGCTAAAATAGATGATATGAATTTTTCTTTTTGGACAGCAATTGGGAGAACCCAACATCGAGTTTTGAATTACGCTGTACAGAGCGGTCAACCTGAATTCGATATGGATCGAAGATTGATGATTCAGATCATGAATCAGGAGTACGACGAGGCAGTTGAGGGAGAAATATGTCCTATAGAAAAGTATATTCCAACGGTAGTGATGACGCCAAATGCTGCCCCAGACAAGTTAAAGCCGAGTAGTTCAAGGGAGAGCGGTCGTTATGACTTCCCAACAAATGAGGAACCCAAATGAAGTTATCACGGGAGATGAGCAATGGAGGAATCATGATAATCTGGGAGATAGAATCTGAAATGAAAGCAAGGTATTCTCAACTCTTCGAAATACCAGGCACATAAATTTCGGGGACGAAATTTCATAAGGAGGGGAGATTGTAAGACCCCGAATTTTATAAAATAAAAGTATTCAATTTTTCTTATAATTACGATTCAGTAAATGGTTAAATTGATAAAAAGTTAAAGTTAAGGGTAATATATGAATTTTTTTTCAAAATACGCAAGTGGTTATAAAATATTCATTGTTGTCGGGGAATATTCGTTTGGTCGTGGAATATTCTTTTTGTCGGAGAATATTCGTACGACGGCGCAGCCATTTGTGGGTTCCATAACAGAATAACTGTCAGATGAAAAAAATGACAAATTTGAGTTTTTACAAATAACGGCGTAATCGTTACCGTTAACACTGTTGGAATGCCCGGTGGGTAAAGTAAAGTAATACGCGTTGTTGTACAGTAGCACAAGGTATTGCACAGTATTTTTGAATTATTAATTCTTACGTAAGAAGGCACTACTCAATAATTATTACAGTAATTACTGTTCAATATTTTATTTTATTGATTCAATAATTACTACGTTAAAATTTTATATTATTGTTGTTCAATAATTATCACTGCGCAGTATTTTTCATTATCAGATCAATAATTCATATTATTCGAATAATATTGTTAGATAGCATTATTGGTAATGTCTAGAAAGTTCTGTCAAGGAGCGGTTTGGTCACCTAATTGTGCGCCAGTAAGGAGAAATCCTTATCGAAAAACCCCCTCTTTTCTGGGAACTGCCTGGTTGTCATTATTGTGATTCTGTAATATTATTTGTGAATAATTAATTATTAATTTATATGATAAGGATATATTTATTTGATGTGAATATAAATGATGGATTTATTTAAGTGGTTATAAATGAAGGAATTAATGATCAGGTATTTTATCAGTATTTTACCGAAATGGAGAACAAAATATGGGATTTTCAGAAAAATTAGTTTATTATTTGATTTTGTAAAATCCATAACTCTTTGTGTATAATGAGTTAGGAGATGAGCCATATATCAAAAGAAAGCCCTGGAAGTAAGCTAACCGTAGAATTTGGAATCACCCAAAAAATTCTTTGTGGATATTTCGTGGTAAATTTTCGAATGAAACTGGTCCGAAGGATTTATAATCCGATAATTAGTGTTCTTGAGATATATTGCATGAGTTATAATTTTTGATCCGACTGTTGGATCGTTGTGATTTTTGGATATGTTATACATATATGATTTGAGAATATGTCCACAAATTTTGAACAGTTAAAAATTAACGTATGATTTGTTATTAATTTTAAGATGTGACTGATTCAGAAATGGTTTTTAAAAATGTTTTGAGTGGAAAATTCTAGAAGGTGGACCCCACTTTTTGGTTGGTGTAAGAGAGCATGTGCTAGAATTCTTGGTTCAAGCATGGAGGCTGGTCATGGTTGGTGCGTAGAAAGAAGATAAATAATAATAATATTTTATTATTTTAGTCTCCTTTGGCGTTCTAACATTTTCCTATAAATAGGGTTCTTAGTTAGAATTAAAAATCACACCAGAAATAAGTTTTCTTTCTCTCTATATTGTCGAGCATATTCTAGTGAGTATTTAGATACTTTGAGAGTTGCTATTTAGTGCATGTTTCCTTCGGCTTCTCACCCGATATTTCAGTCAGAAATACTGCTCTTTTGAGGTAAGAAATTTTAAAGGTTATTATGTTTTTCAGTTTTGTAATTTTTATGAACCTTCAAAAATTCTAGAAAAATTTGAAATGATAAATTGATGAGTTTTCTTGATTGTGTCCAAAAATGGTGATTTTTGGATGTATGAATTAGGAGTTATAAATTTTATGAGAAAAGACTATTTTAAAAGTAAACTCTTATAACTCCTTGTGGTTAACTCTAAAATTGGTGAAATTTTTATTGGGAGTACATGTATATAACAGAAGTAGACTCTGTAAATTTCGAAATTTTTGGACAAAAGTACAGTTTATGATAAATGTCTAAATATTCAGCAGTTTTGGCAATATGAAAAATAGTAATTGAATTTTAAAAATTTCGAGAAAAATATATGTTCAATATAGAACTATGTTATGCTAAATTTCAGAAAAAAAATATTTTTAGAACTGATTTGGTATTTTTCATGAAAATAGAGTAGTTATGAGTAAATGAATTAAATATGTTATGTGAAGTAAAAAAATTAGAAAATAGGATTTTATGGCTTGAGAATCCTATATGAGGTATATGCAGATTTTTGATGAGGGTTTTGGTTATTTGTGATGAAATCTTCTGAGTTTGGCATTTTAGGATGATTAAATGCATTATTTAGTAAAGTGTAAACAATTAAAATAAATTGTTTATAAGTTTAAGAAATTTTATTCTTTCAATATCATTATACCAAAATATTTGTATGAATTTTGTTATGGAATTTCTACCTTTTTCATGTCGAGATTAGTATTCATGAGTTACTATTCACGAGTTACTATTCATGAGTTACTATTCACGACAAAATTGGTTTCTTTTTTTGATCAAATTATAGTTAATTTATGAATATTACTCTTGAGATTAAATCTATATGTTGATTATATTGATTTTATTATCATATATAACATTTTTTTATAACCCTAATGATGATATTTCTCTTTGACTTGAGTGTAAAGATGGGTAGATTTTTTGTATGATCATAACTATGGGTTCTCTTTGGCCAGTAGTGGAAAGTTGAATCGTTGACTGATATGATTATGACCATTGAATTTACAATTGAATATTTTTAGCTTAAGTGCAAAGGTGAATTGATCAACATGATTATAATTATGGTGTATATAAATTCTGAAATGATTATGTATTTCTTTGAGATATTAATATATTTGGCCTGTAGTGCAAAGATGATTTATTGATGAATATCTTTGGCTCGTACTGCAAAGATAACCTGTTGTTGAATATCTTTGGCCCGTAGTGCAAAGATGATCTGTTGTTAAATATCTTTGGGCCGTAGTGCAAATATGAACTGTTGATGAATATCTTTGGCCGTGGTGCAAAGATGAATTTATTAGTATGATTATGAAGAGGAACTGTGATTTGGTATAACCATGATCTTTGATGTTTCAGGTAAAGACAGGTGATGAAAATTATCTTCGTCCTGGGTGCGAAAAGGAATTTAGAATCACAATTATGATTATGAGTTATTCATATGATTGTGGACCAGAACTGTTGATCGATGTTACAGCGATAAAATATTATTGGTGGATTTTTAAGATGGAGAAGATAATAGACTTTATAGTCTATTTGACTCTTCTAATGGATTGCTCGTTCCTCTGCAACTATGGTTGAAATTTTTTATCATCTACCATATGTTCTAAATCTCTGATTTATTACTGTTGAAGGCTATTGATAATTTATTTATCTTTAGTCATGATATTCTTTACTTGGCTAGTTGTGCTCACCCTTCTGTTTCACAATTCTTTTTAGGTAATAAGAGTGTAGCTGGGTCGAGCGGGGGTAACAGGGGAATAGAAAGGTGATCATCATTTAGTAGTTATATTTGGTGAATCAAATAGGGTGAGGCGAACCCAACGTTGGAAGGGTGTTTTATCACTATCATACAAGATGTCTAATTACATACAACCTCGTGTCATCATAAGACACGGTTGTGCACATCAGTATATCTACGAGCACTACCTATATAATCTTGGTATTTGTTTAAAGTATAATTCTCAATTTGAGACAGTAGAGATAATGATATGTCAAGAGAAGACTTACCATTGGAAAGAATATGATAGTAATCTTCTTATTTTTCTTTGGGGTCTATTGAGTCAACCAAGGATAATTCTGTGGACATATGATATCTATCATAACCTTGATGCATGGCCTCCCATGTACGAAGGTTTCCTTGAGCACTTCCCAAAAATTTTAATTTCTAAAATAATTTTTGACTATACCTTTATGTAAGGTGCCATTGTGACGTGCTATCCAAGGTTGGGATGCGAGTCACAGTTGGTATATATTTGTATCAAAACTCACAACATATGTGTTGTTGTATTTTACACGACAATTGTTGTAATAAAGTTGTAGTTATTTTCTGTACCATGTATTTGGCGACTCAGAATAGGTTGGATGGATTGGAACTATTTTGGGGTTATCACAATTGGTATCAGAGCTTAGAGATATGGTCTATGGCGGAGATCAGGGAATAGAACTAGGAGGGGAGAGATGAGTAAATCCTTCGCTAGTGTGTCCTACCTAAGCTTAATTGTTGGTTGGTCATAATATACGGATATTATGTGATACGTTAATTTGCTTAATTAACCCTTGTTTTATGGCAGTATTTGAGAATGGCAGCTGAGAATGCTAACAATGGAGTGAATGAGACTATGGGAATACCTCTAATCACTAACCATGATAATGCGATGTCAGACGAAGAAAGAATTAGAGATATTGTTGTGGTGAGGGAAGAATTAATAGTTGCACCCGAGCTAGTCGCAGAGGTAGCAGCTGAGAGTGAGGAAGAAGAGGAACCTGAGGAGAATTTATTAGAGGTATTTTGTGATCAAAATGTAGAATTGCAAAATCGTGTTCATGAGTTAGAAGAGCAGGCAGAAGAACGGCAGGCGGTTGTGGAACAAAAGGATGCAACAATTCAAGCTTGTGTTACCCGATATGTGATGCTTGATTAGAAGCATTCTTTGGCAGAGTATAAGATGATAAAGCTGGAATCTGAGCTGAAAGAAGAAAAAACGAAACGAGTGAAAATGAGTGATGCATGGGTAAAAGCCGCACGACGCGTTGATATTGTGAAAAGAGATGTCCGATCTAAGAAGGCTAAAATAGATGATATGAATTTTTCTTTTTGGACAGCAATTGGGAGAACCCAACATCGAGTTTTGAATTACGCTGTACAGAGCGGTCAACCTGAATTCGATATGGATCGAAGATTGATGATTCAGATCATGAATCAGGAGTACGACGAGGCAGTTGAGGGAGGAATATGTCCTATAGAAAAGTATATTCCAACGGTAGTGATGACGCCAAATGCTGCCCCAGACAAGTCAAAGCCGAGTAGTTCAAGGGAGAGCGATCGTTATGACTTCCCAACAAATGAGGAACCCAAATGAAGTTATCACGGGAGATGAGCAATGGAGGAATCATGATAATCTGGGAGATAGAATCTGAAATGAAAGCAAGGTATTCTCAACTCTTCGAAATACCAGGCACGTAAATTTCGGGGACGAAATTTCATAAGGATGGGAGATTGTAAGACACCGAATTTTATGAAATAAAATTATTCAATTTTTTCTATAATTACGATTCAGTAAATGGTTAAATTGATAAAAAGTTAAAGTTAAGGGTAATATATGATTTTTTTTTCAAAATACGGAAGTGGTTATAAAATATTCATTGTTGTCGGGGAATATTTGTTTGGTCGTGGAATATTCTTTTTGTCGGAGAATATTCGTACGACGGCGCAGCCATTTGTGGGTTCCATAATTATTTTAATTTGATATGTATATTGATATGTGTTTAGAATAATTTAATTGGGCATAATTTTGTTGTATGAAATTTAATAAATAAATAAAAAAAATCGAGAATTCGCTTCTCCTGATATCTTAATCACGTGAATCAAATGTATCCCTCCTTATCATATATAATATAACTTATCATTATATATATATATATATATATATATATATATATATATATATATATATATATATATTATATTATATTATATAATCATGTTGCTGAATATAAATCTTTTTAATTTTCGTTATCAAAAGGAGTTAACTACATGTAATCATATATATGATTAGTATATATATATATTATATAATACTGATAATATATTATATATTTTATAAGAAAGGTTACCAGGAAGTCATTCAGGATCACGTGTGTAAGACCCCGAATTTTATGAAATAAAAATTATTCAATTTTTCTTTTTAGTAAATAGTTAAATTGATAAAAGTTTAGAGTTATGGGTGAAATGTGCAAATTTTTCAAAATAAGCAAGTGGTTATAAAATATTTATTTTTGTCGGGGAATATTCGTCTGGTCGTGGAATATTCTTACTCTCGGAGAATATTCGTACGACGGCGCAGTCATTTGTGGGCCCCATAACAGAATAATTGTCGGATGAAGAAAACGATAAATTTGAGTTTTTACAAATAACGACGTAGTTGTTACCTTTAACACTGTTGGAATACCCGGTGGTTAAAAAATAGTAATACGCGTGGTTGCACAGTAGCACACGGTATTGTACAGTATTAAATTATTGATTCTTACGTAAGAAGACACTACTCAATAATTATTACAGTAATTACTGTTCAATATTTTATTTTATTGATTCAATAATTGCTGCATTGATATTTTATATTATTGTTGTTTCAATAATTATCACTGCAGAGTATTTTCCATTATCAGATCAATAATTTATATTATTTGAATAATATTATTAGATAGCATTATTGGTAATGTCTAAAAATTTCTGTCAAGGAGATGTTTGGTCATCTAATTACGCGCTAGTAAGGAGAAATTCTTATCGAAAAGTCCCCTCTTTTCTGGGAACCACCTGATTGTCATAATTATGATTCTATAATATTATTTGTGAATAATTAATTATTAATTTATATGATAAGGAAATATTTATTTGATGCGGATATAAATGATGGATTTATTTATGTGGTTATAAATAAAAGAATTAATGTTGAGGTATTTTATCAGTATTTTGTCAGATTGGAGGTATTAAAAGATCAAATCGGTGTTCTTAAAGTCCTATTGCGTAAGTTATAATTTTAATCCGACCGTTGGATTGTTGTGATTTTTGGATATGTTATACATATATTAGTCGAGTATATGTCCACAAATTTTGAACCGTTAAAAATTAACGCATGATTTGTTATGAATTTTAAGGAGTGTTGAAAATCATCCGTTTGTGGGTTTTAGATATTTTCTGTCTGGAATTTAGAAAAAACTTAAAACTACAAAGTTATAGAGAATTTGATTTCGTGTGGAATGGACATAAAATTCGTTTTTTTTAATAAAATGACTATTTATTATGAATTATTGAAGTTTCGAAAAATAAAATAATTTTTATTAAAATTGGGTGGGACCCACTTTTGGTTGGTGTTGAAAACATGTGGTAGAATTTTTGTTCAAGGGTGATGGCTGGTCTTGGTTGGTTTTGGTAGGTGTAGGAAAATAAAATAATAATATTATTTTATTATTTTAGTCTCCTTTGGTGTTCTAGCATTTTCCTATAAATAGGCGCTTAAGTTAGAATTGAAAATCACACTAGAAATAAGTTTTTTTTCTCTTTATATTATTGAGTGTATTTTTATGAGTATTTAGATACTTTGAGAGTTGCTATTCAGTGCAAGGTTCCTTTGACTTTACATTCCAGTCAGAAATACTGCTCTTTTGAGGTAAGAGATTTTAAGGGTTATTATGTTTTTCAGTTTCGCAATTTTTCCGACCTTCAAAAATTTTAGAAAAATTTAAAATGATAATTTGATGAATTTTCTAGATTGTGACCAAAAATGACAATTTTTGGATGTATAGATTATGAGTTATGAATATTATGGGAAAAGACTATTTTAAAAGTAAACCCTTATAACTTTTTGTGGTTACCTCCAAAATTGGTGAAATTTTTATTGGGAGTACATGTATATAACAGAAGTATACTTTGTAAAATTTAGAATTTTTGGATAAAAGTATAGTTTATGATAAATGTCTAAATATTCGGCTGTTTTGGCCATATGAAAAAATAGTAAATAAATTTTAAGAATTCTGAGAAAAATATATGTTCAATATAGAACTATATTCTGCTAAATCCCAAAAAATAAAATTTGTTTGTGCTGATTTGATATTTTTCATAAAAATAGACTAGTTATGAGTAAATGAATTAAATATGTTATGTGAAGTAAAAAAATTAGAAAAATAGGACTTTATGGCTTGAGAATCCTATATGAGGTATATGCAGATTTTTTATTAGGATTTTGGTTATTGGTGATGAAATCTTATGAGTTTGGCATTTTAGGATAATTAAATGCATTATTTAATAAAGTGTAAACAATTAAAATAAATTGTTTATAAGTTTAAGTAATGTTATAAGTTTAAGAAATGTTATTCTTTCAATATTATTATACCGAAATATTGGTATAGATTTTATTGTGGAATTTCTACCTTTTTCATGTTGGGGTTACTATTCATGAGTTATTATTTACGAGTTACTATTCACGGGTACTATTCACGACAAAATTAATTTCTTTTTCTTACCAAATTATCGTTGATTTAAGAATATTGCTCTTGAAATTAAATGTAGTTGTTGATCATATTATTTTTATTATCATATATTACATTTTTATAATCTTGGTGATGAAATTTCTCTTTGACTTGAGTGTAAAGATGGGTAGATTATTGGTATGATCGTGACTATGGGTTCTCTTTGGCCAGTAGTGCAAAGTTGAATTGTTGACTGGTATGATCATGACCATTGAACTTATAATTGAATATATTTAGCTTAAGTGCAAAGGTGAATTGATCAACATGGTTATAATTATTGTTTATATAAATTCTGAGATGATTATAAATTTTTTTGAGATATTAATATTTTTGGTCTGTAATGTAAAGATGATCTGTTGTTGAATATCTTTGGCCTGTAGTGCAAAAGAAGATCTATTGTTGAATATCTTTGGCATGTAGTGCAATGATGATCTGTTGTTAAATATCTTTGGCCTATAGTGCAAAGATGATCTGTTGTTGAATATCTTTGGCCAGTAGTGCAAAGATGAACTGTTGACGAATATCTTTGGCCGTAGTGCAAAGATGAATTTATCAGTATGATTATGAACAGGAACTGTGATTTGGTATAACCATGATCTTTGATGTTTCAGGTAAAGCCAGGTGATGGAAATTATCTTTGTCCTGGATGAGAAGAGGAATTTAGAACCACAATTATGATTATGAGTGATTCATATGATTGTGGACCAGAATTGTTGTTTGATGTTACCGGGATAAAACATTGTTGGTGGATTTTTAATATGGAGAAGATAATAGACTTTATGGTCTATTTGACTCTTCTAATGGATTGCTCGTTCTGCTGCAACTATGGTTGAAAAGTTTTATCATCTATCATATGTTCTAAATCTCTGATTTATTAATGATGAAGGCTATTGATAATTTAATTATCTTTAGTCATGATATTCTTTACTGGGCTATTTGTGCTCACGCTTTTGCTTCACAATTCCTTTCAGGTAATAAGAGTGCAGCTGGGTCGAGTGAGGGTAACAGGGGAATAGAATGGTGGTATCTAGTTGTGAAGGTTCTCCCTAAACAGTATGAAAATAATTTTATTGAGAACTTTGAAATAGTGTGTTGTATTTTATACTTCATTTAGTAGTTATATTTGGTGAATCATATAGGGTGAGGCGAACCCAACTTTGGAAGGGTGATTTGCCACTATCATACAAGATGTCTAATGACATACAATCTCGTGTCATCATAAGACAGGGTTGTGCACATTCACTTACTGAGTATGTCTCCAAGCACTACCTATATAATCTTGGTGTTTGGTTGAAGTATAATTCTCAATTAGAGACACTGGAGATAATGATATGTCAAGAGAGGTGTGACGAACGAGAATTTTGTAATTTAATTGTAATATTTATTGAATTAAATAAATATTTTTCGATGATATAATTATTGGATTAAATAATTATTTGATGTAATTATGGTAGATTAATTTAATTATATGTGTTACATTTATTAAATTAATGTAAAGAATTTTTATTATCAAAGTATGTGATAATGTGAGCTTATTGTATTAAAAGAAATATTTAATAAGCATATTGGTATTTTAATTATTAATTAGAGATTTAATAAGTTAACATTATTTATTAATGAGAAATTTAATTATGTGACTATGTGAAATTATGAGAAATTATTATATTTTATTTAAAGTAAATTAAATAAAATATGGGATTTATTTTATAAAGAGTGTGACATTTTTAAACTATATGATAAAGCTTTATTAAATTAAATAGTTTTGTATTATGTTAATCTAGCCAAACATGGCACTAAAGGGAGTTGGGGCCAGTTAACCCATGACTGGGTAACTGACCACCAACGCGTCAGTTGGTTTAATTATTATACGTCTTCTCTTTATTCTTCATTATTTGTCTAAGTTTGAAAATAGAGAAGGAGAGCATTTGAGAGTCAGAGAGAATTTGTGAGATTGATAAAAGATTGTGAGTGTGTAATCAATCAAATACTTGTGAAAGGATCATCATTGATCATCTTTTTATACTCTACAGGGTAATCTCTTATTTTCCAAATTCTATTTTTACGTCTTTGAGTTTTCATAGAAATATGGCTTTCAAACCTTTTGTAAAACCTCTATAATTGAGAAAGGAGTAATGTTATGGGTTATGTATGTATTAATATGTATCACATCGTATTTAATTATATATATTATGTAAACCATATCATCAAATTCATGAAAACATGTCGTATATGATTTCTATAAAATTACAAAGTGTGGGTTTGGCCTTATGGCCTTATACGTGATATTTTATGTAATGATCGTGTGTTATCCCTAAATTTTACACTTGTATGTTGTTATGCATTTTAATACGAAGAGACCAAAGTTTAAATAAACGGATTCGGTGTTATAACGAATCCGTAGTGACACTTTTCATGTTTTATTTTCTAAACCTTCATAAACATCAAAGTCAGTGAAATTCACATGTTTTAATTTTGTGATTATGTGTTTTAATGGGTTAAAATTACTCTACAGATATTGGGTAATGATTATATGTGAATATTAACATGTGGGTATGTTAAATTAGTGAAATTAAGGATTATTTAGTGTCCTTTTCGCTGAACTCTGTGTTCTTCGCGAATTGGGAATCGAAGTCTGGAGTCTCGCGCCGCGGCGCCAACTCCAGAACTGAAGTCCTGCGCCGCAGCGCCACAGCGCCAAGTCTCAAGCCGCAGCGCCATGGCGCTGCAGCGCCACAGCGTCAAGTCTCAACCCGCAGCGCCATGGCGCCACAGCGCCAAGAGTCCGGTCGCAGCGCCATCGCGCCGCAGCGCGAAGGTCATGTATAACAGTGGCGCCGCAGCGCCACTCTCTAGAAAGTTAAAGAATGAGATTTTTAAAATGTTTAAGCCTAACAATGTGTTAGTGAATTAATGTAATGAACATGTAAACATGTTAGAAGTATAATGTGATATTAAAATAGATGTTTAACATGTAAATAACATAATTACATGTGAATTGAATTGTTGAATACATAAGTAGCTTGATAATTCATGAAGTACAAATTATGTGACAAAGTGGTAATTTGACTAAGTATAGTCAATAATCAAAGTAGACAAAGAGAATGAATTTATGTTGATTAGTTAAGTTATAATTAACTAGTATTGTGTATGTGATTAAATTCAAAGAACGCGTTTAGTTAAAGTGTAATCTACGCATGAGGCAAGTTTCCTAACCCTACTTGTCATTACTGTTCAAGATTATTATTTACCTCGAGTAAATTATCATTACTATTATTCAATTTCAAATGTTATATTAAAGATTGATTATCTTTTCAAAGCATGATTCAGTTATACAATAATCATTCTATTGTATACTTCTTGAGATTATTATTCAAATTGAATATCGTTATTGTTGAACCTTATTAGACTAGTGAACCTTATTGATTCAACTAGTCCTTAGTTGATGAACGTTCTAAATTTCAGAACCCTTATTGAATTATCCAAACCAAACTTCCTTTGGTGCGGACTCGAATGTCAAACTGAGATGAACAACCCTGCAAAGGGATTTACTTATGCGTTAGCGTTAAGATATTGTGCACAGTATGGTACTAAGGACTGATCCTCCTAAGTACGAGAAGAAAGGTCCATAGTCTTATGACTGTTAAAGGTTTTAAGTATAACCCTTGATAACCTAGGACATAGTTCAAAGTCTTATGACCTTCAGAATTCTTTTGATTCTTGTTATTCATTCTTGATTCAAAAGTTGAGCTTTTGTTCAGATGTCTTTGATTTATTCGCATGTTATTATACTGTTATTTCATTATTATACTTGTGGGCATTTGTGCTCACTCTTGCTTAATAATAACATTGCAGTTAAGAATGAAAGAACTGATGAACCTTCCACTAGTAAAGGCAAGGGCAAAGTTAGCAAGTGACGAAGACCTGTTATTTTATTTGACGATGTATTTGTTTAAGACTTGAGTTAATGTTATTGTTTAAGACTTATTTGTTTATGATTCCGCACAGATGTTTAAGGTTAGTTTAACCTGGGATTGTATTATTATTATTCAGATGTTGTAACCCTTAAGGGGAAGATTTTATTTCTATCTATTGCATGGTTTGCATTTATTATGGGTAGATAGATAGATGATATTTATATCGTGAACACCAAATCCTGTGAAAATGGAAGTACCGGATTTGGGGGTGTCACAGGTTGGTATCAGAGCCATAGGTTATGAACCTTAGGTGGGGGAACAACCTTAGGTAGTAGCCTTATAGAAAGAAGATAGTAAAGAAAAACTCTTATCGAGTTTTAAAAAAAATGAATTTTTGGTAATTCATTGAAGATAATAAAATACATTATGTGTTTATGTGTTAATTTATGTGCTCGTTAGTACGACTTAGTAACTAAAACTTAAAATTTTGTTGTCAGGATGATGAATGTTGGAGAAGCTAGTCAAGCTGGTGAGGAAGAACCCCGATTACCTATAGTACCTACAGAGGAGGAGCCCCGAGACATACATGTTGTTAGGATACAGTTAGTTCAGAGGGAGTCATCTCCATTGATCACCGTTGTTGGTCAGGAGCATGAGCCCGAGACTGATCCTGAGGAAGATCCTGAGGAGGAGTTTGATGAGGAAAAGGAAGAAGAGGAGTTACCACGGTACACCGTTGATGCGGAGATGTATGACACGTTATACGACCGTAACGTCGAATTACAAGACGAGGTTCAGGAATTGACTGAGCGAGCGACAGTTCAGCAGTCTACTCTAGAGGAGAAGGAGAGGGAGATTTCAACTCTTCACTCACGATTGGAAAATGTAGAATAGGATTTGGTCCATGAGAAGGGTCAAACAGAGGATAAGACCGAGGAGATAGAGAAGCTGAAGAAGGAATTGAAGGAAACCTCCGGAAGACTGAAAATAGCAGAGGAAGGATGGGTAAGAGAATTACGTCGAGCTGATCGTGCAGAAGATGATAGTCGTGCAAAGAAGGCAAAGATTGGAGAGACATACTCTACACTTAACAAGGCAATGAATGAGACCCAAGATCAAGTTTTGAGGTACCCAATCCAATTCGAAGGACTTTCATTGTATATGATGGATCGCAGGATGATGTATCGCATCTTAGAAGAGGAACGTAGCAAGGCTATTCAGTACCTTGATCGACATTGATATGATTTGTTTAATTATGTGAAGAACTTAATTAGTTTTTTTTTTATGTAAATTCTGACGTGTTTATGAACGAAAGAATATTTTAATGTTTTAAATCCTGTGGACTCTTTATTCTAGGATAGTTGATGTAAATAGCAGTTATGCTATCGTTTAATGTTAAAACTTTTGATTTGAATGAAAATATATCAAGTTGTTTGAGATGATGTGTTAAATGAGTACGTTAAATTGTTGAGTAATGCCTTAACTACTTAGAGAAATAAATAAAGTTCTAATAAGCGTGTATTTAACAGAAAAATGCCGCCAAGGAGAAGACAACAGCGTCAACCGGCTCAAGAAGAGTCTACCAATAATAACAATAACGCCAATGCTAATCCTGTGCAGCAGTTGGTGAACTTACTAACTGGAGCCATGAATAATCAACCTCAAGCTCCACCAAACACAACGTTTAAAGACTTCAAGGCGGTGGGACCGTCAGAGTTCAAAGGTTCCATGAACCCAATCGAAGCTCAAACATGGGTTATGGAGATGGAGAAGGTTTTTGACATTGCTAGGGTTAAAGAAGACCAGAAGACCGCTTTTGTAACGTTTATGCTGAAGTCTGAGGCTAGCTACTGGTGGCAAGCAAACAAAGTACGAGGAGGTGAAGGTGTAATTACGTGGGAGAGATTTAAAGAGATGTTTTTCGAAATGTACTTCCCAACTAGTTCGCAGAATCAGATGGAGGTTCAATTTCTAGAACTGAAGCAGGGAAACATGATCGTACCTGATTACGCGGCTAAATTCGATGAGTTGGCAAGGTTTGCCCCGTACCAAGTACACACTGATGAAAGAAATGTCAGAAGATTTGAACAAGGACTAAAGCCTTGGGTTTACAGTAAGGTGTCAATATTTTAGATAAACACATTTGCTGGAGTACTGAAAAGGCCATCCTCGCTGAAGGTGAGAGCGATGCGGTGACCAAGTACAATCAAGAGCAGAAGAAGAAGAAGAGTGAAGGTAAAGGAAATAACAAGACTGGTGGGAGTAACACTGGGGGTAGTCATAATCAGAAGAAGAAGTGGACGGATAATTCGTCAGCTGGAAGTCAACAAGGAGGGCAGAAGAAGAAAATTGAAGCGTGCTCAAACTGCGAAAAAGCTCATCTGGGAGTTTGCATGAAAGGGAAGCGAGTGTACTACAATTGTGGTCAGGAAGGCCACATAGCACCAAACTGTCCAAACCCAAAGAAAGGTGCTTGTTTCAACTGTGGTTCTAAGGATCATCTAGCAAGAGACTGCCCCAAGAAGGGATCAGGAGGAGCAGTGCAAGGAGGTAACCGTGGAAATAGTAGTGGAAATACCTTAACCATTACCGGACCACCTGCAACAAACCGACCAACCGCCAGAACTTTTAATATGACGGTACAGGATGCAATCCAGTCTCGTGATGTGGTGTCAGGTATCATTCCGATCAATGAAATTAATGCTTATATTTTATTTGATTCGGGTGCTACTTGTTCCTTTATATCCGAAGACTTTGCTAATAGTTTAGATTTGCTTATGGATGAGTTGGAATATCCCATGAATATAGAAATTGCGAATAGAGAGATAATTCCTGTTAAGTACGTGTTTAAGAACTGTAGGGTGGATATCAAGGTGGATCATGAACGTAGATCTTATCCCTATTCGGCTTGGGGAATTTGACGTTATTTTGGGTATGGATTGGTTATCCAATTGTGGGGCGGTAATTGACTGTCAGAAGAAACGTATTAACCTTATGACTCCGTCAAAGGTTGTATTTTATGGTAGCAAGTCGCCTAGACAAGCGAGTTGTCTGACGATGATGCAGGCCAGGAAGTTATTAAGACAAGGCTGTGTAGGATACTTAGCTTACATAGTCGACAGTCGAAAAGAGAATCCGAAGGTAGAAGAAATACCGATTATGAGGGACTTCGTCGACGTATTTCCAGACGATTTGCCAGGACTTTTACCAGATAGAGAGGTAGATTTCGTGATCGATTTGGCACCCGGAACCGCTCCAATATCGAAGGCACCATACAGAATGGCACCAGTAGAGATGAAAGAATTAATGGTACAATTACAAGAATTACTGGACAAAAAGTACATTCAACCGAGCGTTTCACCGTGGGGAGCACCGGTGTTGTTTGTGAAAAAGAAGGATGGATCGATGCGGCTCTGCATTGACTACAGAGAACTGAATAAGGTCATGATTAAGAATAGATATCTATTACCAAGAATCGACGATCTGTTGATCAATTAAAGGGAGCAAGATACTTTTCCAAGATAGACTTGAGGAGTGGTTATCACCAACTGAAGGTGAGGCCAGAGGATGTACCGAAGACAACGTTCAGAATGCGATACGGTCATTACGAATTTTTAGTAATGTCGTTTGGTCTAACGAATGTTCCTGCAGCATTTATGGGACTAATGAATGGTGTGTTCAAGCCGTTTTTGGACAAATTCGTGGTGGTATTTATAGACGACATTCTGGTATAGTCCAAAACCAAAGAAGAACACGAAGAACATTTGAGATTAACGTTAGAAGTATTGAGAAGGGAGAAGTTGTACGCTAAATTTTCAAAATGCGAATTCTGGATCGAGCGAGTATAATTTCTTGGTCACGTGATCGATAAAAATGGAATTTCGGTAGATCCATCTAAAGTCGAAGCCGTGATTAACTGGTATCAGCCGAGAATGCCGTCAGAAGTAAGAAGTTTTCTTGGATTGGCGGGATATTATAGAAGATTCATTCAAGATTTTTCCAAGATCGCAACTCCGTTAATGAATTTAACTCGAAAAGCTGTGAAATTTGTTTGGACGGAGAAGTGTGAGGAGAGCTGTCAAGAATTAAAGAAGAGGTTGAGTACGGCACCTGTGTTATCTCTTCCGGATGATACAGGCAATTTTGTTATTTTTAGTGATGCGTCGCATAAAGGACTTGGTTGTGTGCTAATGCAAAACGGTAAAGTCATCGCGTATGCATCACGACAGTTGAAGGATTACGAGAAGGGATACCCGACCCATGATTTGGAGTTAGCTGCAGTTGTTTTTGCTTTAAAATTTTGGAGGCACTATCTTTATGGGGAGAGGTGTGAAATATATATAGACCACAAGAGTCTGAAATATATTTTCACACAGAAGGACTTAAATATGAATCAAAGAAGATGGTTGGAATTAATCAAGAATTACGACTATGAGATTTTATACCATCCGGGTAAGGCGAATGTAGTTACCGATGCCTTAAGTAGAAAGGGTCGTGAGAAATTGATGATGTTAACTGCTCAGGAGGAGCTAGTTATGGAAATGTAGAAACTGGAATTGGAAGTGAAGTATCCAATAGAGATTGATGAGAAGCTATTTCAGATGTAATCTGGTACAACTCTACTAGATAAAGTGAAGGAGGCTCAGCTTCAGGATGATGAATGTAAAAAGGTGACAAAGAAGATATCTGAAGGAATCGAACCGAGATTTAAGATGAATAAGGAAGGAATACTGAGATTTGAGAGTAGAACTTGGGTACCGCCAGTACAAGAGATTAAGGAAGATATTTTAAGTGAGGCTCATAGTTCACGATATTCGATTCACCCTGGTAGTACCAAGATGTACCAAATAGTTACTATTCATGAATTACTATTCATGAGTTACTATTCACGAATTACTATTCAGGGTACTATTCACGACAAAATTGATTTCTTTTTCTGACCAAATTATCGTTGATTTATGGATATTGCTCTTGAAATTAAATACAGTTGTTGATCATATTATTTTTATTATTATATATAACATTTTTATAATCCTAGTGATGAAATTTCTCTTTGACTTGAATGTAAAGATGAGTAGATTATAGGTATGATCGTGACTATGAGTTTTCTTTGGCCAGTAGTGCAAAGTTAAATTGTTGACTGGTATGATCATGACCATTGAATTTATAATTGAATATCTTTAGCTTAAGTTCAAAAGAGAATTGATCAACATGGTAATAATTATTGTTTATATAAATTCTGAGATGATTATATATTTCTTTAAGATATTAATATCTTTGGCCTGTAGTACAAAGATGATCTGTTGTTTAATATCTTTGGCCTGTAATGCAAAGATGATCTGTTGTTGAATATTTTTGGCCTGTAGTGCAAAGATGATCTGTTGTTGAATATATTTGGGCTGTAGTGCAAAGATGATCTGTTGTTGAATATCTTTGGTCAGTAGTGCAAAGATGAACTGTTGACGAATATCTTTGGCCGTAGTGCAAAGATGACTTTATCAGTATGATTATGAACAGGAACTGTGATTTGGTATAACCATGATCTTTGATGTTTCAGGTAAAGGCAAGTGATAAAAATTATCTTCGTCCTGTATGAGAAGAGGAATTTAGAACCACAATTATGATTATGAGTGATTCATATAATTGTGGAGAAGAATTGTTGATTGATGTTACCGGGATAAAACATTATTGATGGATTTTTAATATGGAGAAGATAATAGACTTTATGGTCTATTTGACTCTTCTAATGGATTGCTCGTTCCGCTGCAACTATGGTTAAAAGTTTTATCATCTATTATATGTTCTAAATCTCTGATATATTAATGATGAAGGCTATTGATAATTTAATTATCTTTAGTCATGATATTCTTAACTGGACTATTTGTGCTCACCCATTTGTTTCACAATTCCTTTCAGGTAATAAGAGTGTAGTTGGGTCGAGCGGGGGTAACAGGGGAATAGAACGGTGGTCTCTAGCTGTGAAGGTTCTCCCTAAACAGTATGTAAATAATTTTATTGAGAACTTTGGAGTAGTGTGTTGTATTTTATACTTCATTTAGTAGTTATATTTGGTGAATCATATAGGGTGAGGCGAACCCAACTTTGGAAGGGTGATTTGCCACTATCATACAAGATGTCTAATGACATACAACATCGTGTCATTATAAGAAAGGGTTGTGCACATCCACTTACTGAGTATATGTACGAGCACTACCTATATAATCTTGGTGTTTGGTTGAAGTATAATTCTCAATTAAAGACAGTGAAGATAATGATATGTCAAGAGAAGACTCACCATTGGAAAGAATATGATAGTAATCTTCTCATTTTTTTTGGGGTCTATTGGGTCAACCAAGGATAATTTTGTGGATATATGATATCTATCATAACCTAGACGTCTGGCCTCCCATGTACGAAGGTTTCCTTTAGCACTTTTCAAAGATTTTAATTTCTAAAACAGTTATTGACTATACTTTTATGTAAGGTGTCTTGAGTCACAGTTGGTATATATTTGTATCAAAGCTCACAACATATGTGTTGCTATATTTTGCACCACAATTGTGATAATAAAGTTATAGTTATTTTCGATACCATGTATTTGGTGACTCAAAATAGGTTGGGTGGAATGGACCTATTTTGGGGGCGTCACATTTGGTATCAGAGCTTAGGGATATGATCTATGGCGGAGATCAAGGAATAGAACTAGGAGGGGAGAGATGAGTAATATTCTTCGCTAGTGTGTGTCCAACCTAAGCTGAATTTTCGTACTTAAGTTAACAAATTGTGATATGTCAATTAACCTTTATTTTGAAGCTGTATTCTAGAATGATATCTGAAATACAGGAGATGAGCAATGGAGAAATCATGATGACCGAGGAGATAGAATCTGAAATGAAAGCAAGGTATTATCAACTCTTCGAAATACCAGGTACGTAAATTTTGGGGTCAAAATTTTATAAGGAGTGGAGATTGTAAGACCCCAGATTTTATGAAATAAAAATTATTCAATTTTTCTATTTAGTAAATAGTTAAATTGATAAAAGTTTAAAGTTATGGGTGAAATGTGCAAACTTTTTAAAATAAGCAAGTGGTTATAAAATATTCATTTTTATCGGGGAATATTCGTTTGGTCGTTGAATATTCTTGCTGTCGAAGAATATTCGTACCACGGCGCAGCCATTTATGTGCCCCATAACAGAATAACTGTCGGATGAAGAAAACGACAAATTTGAGTTTTTACAAATAACGGCGTAGTTGTTACCGTTAACACTGTTGGAATATCCGGTGGTCAAAAAACAATAATACGCGTGGTTGCACAGTAGCACACGGTATTGCACAGTATTGAATTATTGATTCTTACGTAAGAAGATAGTAATCAATAATTATTACAATAATTACTGTTCAATATTTTATTTTATTAATTCAATAATTCCTGCTTTGATATTTTATATTATTGTTGTTTCAATAATTGTCACTGCACAGTATTTTCCATTATCAGACCAATAATTCATTTTATTTGAATAATATTATTAGATAGCATTATTGGCAATGTCTAGAAAGTTCAATCGAGAAGAGGTTTGGTCATCTAATTGTGCGCCGGTAAAGAGAAATCCTTATCGAAAAGCCCCCGCTTTCCGAGGAACCACCTGGTTGTCATAATTGTGATTCTGTAATATTATTTGTGAATAATTAATTATTGATTTATATGATTAGAAAATATTTATTTGATGCAGATATAAATGATGGATTTATTTATGTGGTTATAAATGAAGGAATTAATGTTGAGGTGTTTTATCAATATTTTATCGGATTGGAGGTATTAAAAGATCAAATCGGTGTTCTAAAAGCCCTATTGCGTGAGTTATAATTTTAATCCTACCGTTGGATCATTGTGATTTTTTGATATGTTATACATATATTAGTCAAGTATATATCCACAAATTTTGAACAATTAAGAATTAACGCATGATTTGTTATAAATTTTAAGGAGTATTGAAAATCATTCGTTTGTGGGTTTCAGATATTTTTTGTCTGAAATTTAAAAAAATTTAAAGCTACAAAGTTGTAGAGAATTTGATTTCGTGTGGAATGGACATAAAATTCGTATTTTTATGATAAAAGGGCTATTTATTATGAATTACTGAAGTTTTGAAAAATAAAATAATTTTTATTAAAATTGAGTGGGACCCACTTTTGGTTGGTGTTGAAAACATGTGCTAGAATTTTTGTTCAAGGGTGATGGCTGGTCTTGGTTAGTTTTGGTAGGTGTAGGAAAATAAAATAATAATATTATTTTATTATTTTAGTCTCCTTTGACGTTTTAACATTTTCCTATAAATAGACGCTTATGTTAGAATTGAAAATCATACCAGAAACAAGTTTTCTTTCTCTCTATATTATTGATTATATTTTTGTGAGTATTTAGATACTTTGAGAGTTGCTATTCAGTGCAAGATTCATTTGGCTTTACATTCTGGCCAGAAATACTGCTCTTTTGAGGTAAGAGATTTTAAGGGTTATTATGTTATTCAGTTTCGTAATTTTTTTGACCTTCAAAAATTTTAAAAAAATTTAAAATGATAATTTGATGAGTTTTCTAAATTGTGTCCAAAAATGGCGATTTTTGGATATATAGATTAGGAGTTATGAATATTATGAGAAAAGACTATTTTAAAAGTAAACCCTTATAACTCCTTGTGGTTAACTCCAAAATTGGTGAAATTTTTATTGCGAGTACATATATATAACAGAAGTATACTCTGTAAATTTCGGAATTTTTGGATAAAAGTACAGTTTATGATAAATGTCTAAATATTCGGCTGTTTTGGCCATATGAAAAATAGTAAATGAATTTTAAAAATTCTGAGAAAAATATATGTTCAATATGGAACTATATTCTGCTAAATCCCAGAAAACAAAATTTGTTTGTACTGATTTGGTATTTTTTATGAAAATAGACTAGTTATGAATAAATGAATTAAATATGCTATGTGAAGTAAAAAAATTGGAAAAATAGAATTTTATGGCTTGAGAATCTTATATGAGGTATATGTAGATTGTTTATGAGAGTTTTAGTTATTGGTGATGAAATCTTATGAGTTTGGCATTTTAGAATGATTAAATATATTATTTAATAAAGTGTAAACAATTAAAATAAATTGTTTATAAGTTTAATAAATGTTATTCTTTCAATATCATTATATCGAAATATTGGTATAGATTTTATTGTAGAATTTTTATCTTTTTCATGTCGGGGTTACTATTCATGAATTACTATTCACGAGTTACTATTCACGGGTACTATTCACGACAAACTTGATTTTTTTTCTGACCAAATTATCGTTGATTTATGAATATTGCTCTTGAAATTAAATGCAGTTGTTGATCATATTATTTTTATTATTATATATAACATTTTTATAATTCTAGTGATGAAATTTCTCTTTGACTTGAATGTAAAGATGCGTAGATTATAGGTATGATCGTGACTATAAGTTCTCTTTGGCCAGTAGTACAAAATTGAATTGTTGACTGGTATGATCATGACCATTGAATTTATAATTGAATATCTTTAGCTTAAGTTCAAAGGCGAATTAATCAACATGGTTATAATTATTGTTTATATAAATTCTGAGATGATTATATATTTCTTTGAGATATTAATATCTTTGGCCTGTAGTGCAAAGATGATCTGTTGTTTAATATCTTTGGTCTGTAATGCAAAGATGATTTGTTGTTGAATATTTTTAGCCTGTAGTACAAAGATGATCTGTTGTTGAATAACTTTGGCGTGTAGTGCAAAGATGATCTGTTGTTGAATATCTTTGGCATGTAGTACAAAGATGATCTGTTGTTGAATATCTTTGGCCAGTAGTGCAAAGATGAACTGTTGACGAATATCTTTAGCCGTAGTGCAAAGATGAATTTATCAGTATGATTATGAACAAGAACTGTGATTTGGTATAACCATAATCTTTGATATTTCTGGTAAAGACATGTGATGATAATTATCTTCGTCCTGGATGAGAAGAGGAATTTAGAACCACAATTATGATTATGAGTGATTCATATGATTGTGGACCAGAATTATTGATTGATGTTACAGGGATAAAACATTGTTGGTGAATTTTTAATATGGAGAAGATAATAGACTTTATGGTCTATTTGATTCTTCTAATGGATTGCTCATTTCGCTGCAACTATGGTTGAAAAGTTTTATCATCTATTATATGTTCTAAATCTCTGATTTATTAATGATGAAGGCTATTGATAATTTAATTATCTTTAGTCATGATATTCTTTACTGGGCTATTTGTGCTCACCCTTTTGCTTGACAATTCCTTTCAGGTAATAAGAGTGTAGCTGGGTCGAGCGGGGGTAACAGGGGAATAGAACGGTGGTCTCTAGCTGTGAAGGTTCTCCCTAAACAGTATGAAAATAATTTTTTTGAGAACTTTGGAATAGTGTGTTGTATTTTATACTTCATTTAGTAGTTATATTTGGTGAATCATATAGGGTGAGGCGAACCCAACTTTGGAAGGGTGATTTGCCACTATCATACAAGATGTCTAATGACATACAACCTCGTGTCATTATAAGATAGGATTGTGCACATCCACTTGCTAAGTATATCTACGAGCACTACCTATATAATCTTGGTATTTGGTTGAAGTATAATTCTCAATTAGAAACAGTGGAGATAATGATATGTCAAGAGAAGACCCGCCATTAGAAAGAATATGATAGTAATCTTCTCATTTTTTTTGGGTCTATTGGGTTAACCAAGGATAATTCTGTGGACATATGATATCTATCCTAACCTAGATGCATGGCCTCCCATGTACGAAGGTTTCCTTGAGCACATTTCGAATATTTTAATTTCTAAAACAGTTATTGACTGTACTTTTATGTAAAGTGCCTTGAGTCATAGTTGATATATATTTGTATCAAAGCTCATAACATATGTGTTGCTGTATTTTGCACGATAATTGTGATAATGAAGTTGTAGTTGTTTTCGATACCATGTATTTGGCGACTCAAAATAGGTTGGGTGGAATGGACCTATTTTGGGGGCGTCATATTTGGAATCAGAGCTTAGGGATATGATCTCTGGCGGAGATCAGGGAATAGAACTAGGAGGGGAGAGATGAGTAATATCCTTCGCTAGTGTGTGTCCTACCTAAGCTGAATTTTCTTACTTAAGTTGACAAATTGTGATATCAATATATATATTGAATATTTATTATTTATGAGATGAATGTTATTTATTGATGTATATGGTGTTGTGTATGATAATAAATGAGATTGATTATGGACTTTTGACCAATGTGATTGAATTTTATTTTAGTTGGATGCTTGAATGTATGAGTTTTATTAAATGGGGTCTGCGTACCTCGTCTTCTCTAATTTTTTCTTAATGTAAATTCTATCTCCATCCTATGTACTTTCCCTTGACTGATGATTAAGGTTTTTATTTATTTTAAATAGTTTTGTAATATGAATAGTTAGAATTAATTTTGAAGAATTGGAGATCAAGGATCAAGGAGCGCTTGAAGACCCATTTGTAATGGAGCCCGATTTTAAATGTAATAGTTATATTTAAATATTAATTCTTGCACCCCTAGGGTTTGACCTTTTGGTTCACTTGGTGGCTCTAGTGAACCAAACTAGAATAAAAGTTCATAATCAATCCAGGTAGAATATAGTATTCTATATGTGCATGCTTATACTATATATATATATATATATATATATATATATATATATATTATGCAAACATGTTTCGCATGTTAATTAATATGACGCGTATATATATATATATATATATATATATATATATATATATATATATATATATGTGTGTGTGCATGCGTGCTAAACAAGACGAGACAAATTAATAACAAGCCCCTCAAATATTTTATATTAAGTTGTAACGTTCAAAGATATTTGGAATATCAAACGTCGCCTTCTAGCATGATAAAAATAATAGAGTATTGAATATTTAATATGAGTTTGTTGTGCACACACAAGACAAGTATTAAATATTTAAGATGTTATTTTTATTACATATGATGTTTATAAGGAATTGAACATTACTGCTTTATTGTGCACACACAAGGGCTTTAGTTTTCTCTTCACTTATATGGAAATGTTGGGTTTGACTTAACTTAAATTATTTTAGTTCGGATGTGCACACACTTGATCATTATGATTTAAGAGGCAAAATACAAGGAGTTACATAGTTGATGTAATTGACAAGAGTTGTCTACCTATTTATTTATATATAGTTTGTTGTGCACACACAAGGCTATATACATTTGAAATGGGATCCTTATTCTCACTAGCATATCTTTAATTAGATATTGCCAAACTATATATATTGAGGGTAATATAGTTTGAAAAAAATAGTGGGAGATACCAATTTAAAATAAGACCTAATTTATTTTGGTAATTAATAAAAGAATGTATGCTAAAATATTGTTAAGAACAAATTCATTTACATAATTTTATAATGTCTAAATTACTATCACTGCGTAGCACATTAGATGCTAAATTAACCGGACCGAATTAAACGGATTGGTTAAGAAAATTGAGAAAATTTCTCACGGCTGAAAAACTATCTTATGTCCTTAATACGTCTTTCCTGCAATGGTTGCAGACAATGCCTCTGAGGAAGAGATTGCTACTTTTAGAAAGTGACAAGATGATGCACAGTTGGCTCAATGCATCATGCTCACATCCATGAGTAACGAGCTTCAACGTCAACATGAAACTATGGATGCTCTTACTATATTCCTGCATATCAAGTAGTTGATGGTGAGGAAAGTAAGACTAATAGATATCAGATACCTAAGGAGCTCTTTTGATCTAGAATGACCAACGACACTACAGTACAAACACATGTCCTAAACCTGATCAATTTGATTTATCAATTAGGACAACAGGTTTTATCATGGATGGAGAGTTGAGCCAAGATTTGATCTTGCACTCATTCCCAGACTCCTTTCATAATTGTTGTGAATTTTTCATATGAACAAGCTAGATATCAGCCTCGCTGATTTGCTTAACATGTTGAAAAATATTGAAACTCACTTTCCAACCAAGAAAGACCAAGTCTTACTGGTAGGGGCCAAAGGATCTTCTGAAAAGAAGAACGATTCTAAGAAGGTAAATAGAAAAGGCATAAATAAAGGATAATAAGAACAAAACTGATACGGATAGCAAAAGAGTTTGCTTCCACTGCAATAAGCCTGGACACTGGAAAAAAAACTGGGAGAAGTATCTTGTAGAGGCTAACCAGAAGAAGCTTAGTGAAGCTTCGGTTGTAAATATATATTTTTTTATCCATGATTGAAATAAATTTTTCTTTAAGTCAAGGTTTTACTTAGGTATTGGATACTGACTTTGGTTATCATAAATATAGATTTATGAAGGGACCAAGCAGAAGTAGAAAGCTAAGCAAAGATAAGTAATTTTATGTGTGAGAAATGAAGCAAAGGTTGCTGCATTAGCCATAGGAACTTATAGTTTAGCACTGCCTACAGACAAATCTATTAAGTTAATAAGTTGTTATTGTATTCCAGTTCTCGTTGAAAATATTATTTCCATTTTTTTGTTGGACAATAAAATCTTAAGGTATTATATTTAAGAACAATTGTTGTTCTATTTATAATAATAATGTTTTGTATAGAACTGGAATATTACTTAATGGATTTTGTATACTTGACTTACGTGAAAATAATTTTGCAAATTGAGCAAACTAGTATAAGAAAGAGAGATGATCATTCAAAGAGTTGAATGTGTGTATTTGCTGAAATACAAGTGTGAATTATTTGAAATGATCAAAGAATTTAGAAGTGAAACAAATTGGCAAAGTATTAAGATTCTTAGATTAGATCAAGGAATAAATACTTGTGCAATAAGTTTCTAGATCATCTCAAATAGTTTTCTCATAATGGACTCCTCCTGATACGTAATAATTGATTGATGTATCTGAAAGGAAAAATTGTACCTTGTTGGACATAGTGCGGTCCATAATAATTTTACCGACATTCTAGTATCCCTCTGGGGTCATTGCCCTATAAATGGCTGCATATCTACGAAAAGGTAATCTAAAAATTCGGCCCCAAGACTCCATAAAAGTTATGGACAGGGAGGATTCCTAATCTTAAGTATGTTAAGATAAGGTTGTTCAACTTATGTGAAAAGGTTTTAAAGGAATAGGTTTGGGACAAGATTTGACAAGTGCAAATTTATGGGACATCCTAAAGTAAGTTTAGAGTATATGTTCTATAATCTTATTTAGCAAAAGGTGTTTGTTGCGAAACATGTTGCCTTCTTAGATAAAGGTGTTTATCATTGAAGGGGCTAGTGGGAGGATAATAGATCTTGAAGAGTTTAATAACCAAAAAGCACTATAAGTCAAATAAGAGGATCCTGTAGGTAGACCTATTGTACCACAACCAAATCGTAAATCTGGAATAGTACCGAAGACACCTGGGAGGTACGGATTCTTCATAAATGATGATGATGAGGTACGCATCATAAAAGATGATGATTCAGTTACATACGATGAGGTAAGAGTTGTAGACACTCAGAAAAATGGATTGAAACAAGCTTCTCAAAAATGGAACATTCGTTTTGATGAAATAAAATCAAAAGAGTTTGATTTTATCACAAATAAGAATGAACCTAGTGTGTACAACAGGGTCAGTGCGAGCGTCGTGATATTCCTAGTATTATATGTTGATAGACTACGGATAAGGAATAAAATACCAATGCTACAATCAGTAAAGATAAAGTTGTCAAAACATTCCTCCATGAATGATTTGGGAATAGTATCTTAATTGGAGATACAAATCTATATAGATAGATTAAAGAGGATGCTCGACTTAACCTAAGAAACGTATATTCATTTGATGCTAAAGTCATTTAGCATGGCAAACTCCAAGAAATGTCTTATGTTGATGAGACATGAAGTGTATCTCTCTTAATAGTCCCCATAGACTCTTGAAAAAAGAGATCGCATAAGTGACAATCATGTATGCAATGAAATATACGAGACCTGATGATTATCGGTCATATTCTGGAGAAGATAACTGTTCAGTGAATTGGAAAGGTTTCAAACAGCAAAGAGTTGCTAGTTTAGTGATAAAGACAAAGTATATAGCTATAAATGAAGCTGCAAGTTGATTGTTTGGATGAAAAGTTCATTACAGAACTAGGAATAGTTCCTAAATCTCATCTTGGATCTAAACATGTGTTGTGACACTTTCATTTGATTATGAAATCATTGAAAGATGGAAAATCACTATAGAGATAGTGGACTCTCAAGAACAATATAACATATCCATTAACTAAAGCTTATCCAACAGTAGGATAATCGTCACTTAAAGAAGAAGGGTATGAAATACCATGGCGATTGGCTTTAGTGCAAGTGGGAGATTGAAAGTAGTATGCACACAAGCCAATCATGTTTGATGATAAAGCATATACTTTGTAATAATCTTATTCATTTATTAATAAAAAGTATTAATTTATTAAAGGCTTTTAATTATCTACATGATGTTACTTTATAATATGTGATAAACTCATAATTTTAAGCAATACTTTTAGAATAATGATGATGATCATTCTAATGAGATCTAAATTCTTAGAAAGCTTAAAACTAAAATAGTTCCCAATCGTTGGATTACTAAATTGGGGATTAATGAATCCGGATAGATTGGTACATACGTTACTTGCTCATTGGATGAGGATGATTGATCTCATAATCATTTGTGTGGAGACACTAAAAAAAGTATGTAGGTGCTTATTAGAGAATAAGTTCACTGCACGTGGCTCGCTAAGGAATACCTAATGGAGTTTTACTTGCCTGTCAATAGGAATTTCTGTAGTGATAGTAGTACAAGTGATCCTTGGACTTGAGATCATCATAGTATCTTGTGTATGATGAATTATACTTTGACTTATTCTTTAAGACCCTTAGGGTATATCAAAGGGTATGCTTGGGTATAATAAGTTATACATGGAGATAATGTATGATCAATAAAGAATCTATCGCTTCTAGTAAAAAAAGAGAAATGTTCTATGTGATTCGATAAATGACAACCCAGTAGTCCTTGGCCAAGGCAGAATGAAATTAGAAAGGAGTTTCTAATTTGCATTATTTGGAGTTGTACATTTAAAGATCGAAATACATATAATTAAATAAAATAAGACTTGACAGTAATTTCATGTCTTATATTTAATTGGGACATTGTATGTTGGAAGGATTGAATTGTACGGTAACTATTTACTCAAATGTTCTTTTATGATTAATGTTAAAATCTATATTATCTGGAAAGTCGTTAATCGCTAGGGAGGCTTATCCCTATTGTAGAATAAATATTATTTATTTAAATAAATTAATAGTTTAATTTATTTATTTAAATAAGATTAGAATTATTCTAATTGATTTATTTACAATCGGTTTAATATGGAGAATCTAAAGGGTCACACCATAAAAGGAAAAATAATTATTTAAGAAGTTAATGGCATAATCGTAATAATAAGTTAAATATATTTAATTTAATCTATGGTGATAGAATAAATTAAATAGCTTAATATTTATTATTTAATATTTTAGAAATATTAAATATAAATTAATAAGAGGAGTTTTATTATTATTATTTTTTTAATTTCTAAAGGAGTTTAGGAATTAATTAATAAAAGTACTCTCATATATCCTAATAAGATTAGGAGGCTAATTAATTAAAAGAGTTTAATTAATTATTCTTAATAAGATTGGAAGCCTAATTAATTAAAGGAGTTTAATTAATTAAAATAAAACCCAATTCCTTAATTGTTAAGGAGGGTTGCCCACATCTATAAATAAGATGAGTCTTATTATGGGTGTAGAGTTGTTGTTGACTTTTTGACAACAGACGTGATTTCAATTGTTAGAGAGTACACTCCTTTTCTATGAGAGATAGAAAAATTAGGGTTTAGTCAACCACCCTTCTTCTTGAATATTTCTTCTTCCTTGGTGAATCACCTCTAGAGGCCAAACACTTGGGTGGCTAACGTTGATCAAAGGAAGGAACCAAACCCGGTATATTCAAGTTGAACGCGAAAAAGATTGGAGGTGAACTAGTACCTGAGGAAGCTCGAATCTTCAAGGGTATGATTCTTGTTCTTCATATTTTCGTTTAATTAATAATTGTGCATAAATGGTGATCCGGGTATATGATTTTTAAAAATTTAAAACTCTGATTTTTTCGCGTTTTCGTTTATTTTGTGCAATTTGATTGCGTTCATGAATATTGCAAACCTAACACGTAGTGCATGGATAATTCGTGCATGTGATACTAATGAATATAATTGGCCCGTAGTGCATGGATAATTCAGTGATGTGGATTATTTATTGAGCTGTGTTACAGCGATAAAATATTGATGATGAACTTTTAAATCATAAAAGATAGTAGATATCATGCTCTACTTGACTCTTCTAATGGATTATTTGTCCCGCTGCAGTTAAGCTTATTGCCTATTGTATTCTATCAGTTTCAGTTTAACACTCTTGAAGGCTAATGATAATTTATTCTGCATTATCTTAGTCATAATTTTCTTTACTGTGCTAGTTGAGCTCACCAATTGCTTTCATTATTCTCTTCAAGAAATGAGAGTATAGCTGGGACTAGTCGGGGAATGGAGTGATGGTCTAAGCTAGTGGCTATAGTAGTCCTCACTATTCTATGAAATAGTGTGATAATAAATGTAATGAGGACTTCATTTGAGTTTGAATATTGTCTACGAGACAATATTCGTGTTAAAACTCTCAGCTTACGTTTGTCGTATTGTATAAATGAAGTTTGTATTTAAATTCTGTACCATATATTTGGCGACTCAGAATGGGTTATGTATACCTATTTTGGGGGCGTCACAAGAGATATACCGAAGCATTGCATGTAATTTAATAAGAACTTGTACTTAAACTCTTTTTTATTGTAATTCACATAGAGATATAGTGGATTAGTTAATTAGGGTGTTCAAGTTGGTTCTATCATCTGTGGATTTGATTTGATATGAGTATGGTGCGTTGAGAGATGGCTATATTTTACTTTTGTGTTCTTGATTAACAATCCAGTATAAATAATTTGGCTTAAGAGGAAGTGTGCTGACTTAAATGAAACAATAAGTGCAATTGTAACCTCAAGTTTTCATTATCTTATTTTACTCTAGGGATAATTAGTAATAGTTTAATTAATTATTTTAAATTAAAATATTAAATCATTTGTTTAAATAAGATTAAATTGGTTATAGGTTAGTACTTGGTAATTCTTGTTAACTAATTCCCTGTGGGAACGAACTCTACTTACTATTATATTACTTGTTGATCACGTAAACTTGCGTGTGAACGTATCTAGAATTTACCCAACAACATGAATTTGAGATTGACATTTACAATAGAATTGAAATTTACATTGGAATTGACATTTACATGGAATTGAAAGGGAAAGGCATGAAGAGACATTCCTTCGCGTTTGGTTTATCAGAGACTGACTTATCTTAGGGTTACTCTCACATGCTTTTAGGCATGAAGGTTCTCAGATCATCGCAACTACTTGATGGGAAGTTAATCCGATCTTTCAATTGGAGCGGATCTGAGTGGTGCTTTTCCTGAGCCTCGCGGGACTAGTCTCCACTTGAGTCCAGTAATAAGCAACCGACGGGTTCGCCTCCTGGTGGAGGAATCACACAACATACATTTATCGCGTCTCATCATATGTAATGATTGGTTTTAATTGGTCCGAATTAGACAGAGCCTCCAGTTAGTAGGAGTTAAATGGTTGTACCAACTCAACCGAGTTTAGAAAGGTTTTGCAATATAGCCCAATATTGGACTCTGTTTAATTGGTATTGGAAACCGAGATTCATAAAGTTTTGGAGCTTGATTAAGTGGGGGGAAGGTGTTAGGCACCCCCCCCCCGACTTCCATGAAACACGGTTACCGCGCTTTTTGTTTCCTAATTTGTGTGTATATGTGTGTGTGCATTGCAGTTAATTGGGCATATGTGCTTTATTTGGAAGTAGTGATATGTCGCTTTTGCACCTATATACAAAGGGTTTGACTTGTATAAAAGTTCAATTTTAATACAAGACATATAAAATGATGTTTTAAAAACAGGTTTTCAAACCCTTATGCTCACATAGTAATTAAGGCCTTTGATACTTTCATTTTATTTTGTATTCGGCTTATTTTGATTTTATTCTCGAGATGCGAAGCATCTTCGACATATATATATATATATATATATATATATATATATATATATATATATATATATATATATATATATATATATATATATATATATAAGTGTCGGGCTCCTTATGGGCATGAAAGCCATCGAAGTATGCCCGAACACTACACATAAGATTTTCACTATTACGGAACCTTAAATCTGGATAACCGTTTTATGGTCCTATATTTACAAGTACAAAATTTGCAAGTTAGCTGTACAATTGAAAAGGGTCCATAATGGGAACTAGATCTAGGTTCATGGGTTTAACCGTAGATCTCGTGATTCCTAGGCTCACATAATAGAATTTAAAAGCTTGCACAATGGATAAATTAAAATAAAATGCGTATTTAACTCTAGACGTCACAAAACAAGAAATTCATCAGTTAAATCCTTGTATACGCGTAGCCAAAGCCTCCAGCTTCCTCTAGATACAGATCTAGGGCCGCGTGGTTGCTAAATGTTTACAAACTAGAAAGAAAACTATATTTAAATAAATCTTAGCCATTCTAGCTCAATGGTTCTAGTTTCAACATTTTTGAACCGGTTAAAAGCTAGATATGGCTAGATTTAGATAAATCAAGTCAGCAAACTTTAAATATTGCAGATTTACATCAAATGAACGGTTAAAAAGATATTTAATCAAAATGATTAACTATATATATATATATATATATATATATATATATATATATATTTAAAACAATAAAAGGCCACAAATTTGCAATCCATACACTATTAAATAGTATATATATATATATATATATATATATATATATATATATATATATATATATATATATAAGCAAGAAAAAGTAGCAGATCTGAATACATCTTACAGTTAAGCACGAGAATGGATATCAAACATATTTAAGCACCTCAAAACTCATTTTCCACCGATTAAAACTTGATATGTTGTAGTATATATGTATATGAGTGTTTACAAGATTGAATGGAAGAAAAATTGCCTTTCGCTCTCAAATGGACTGATTTCTCTCTCTCGGACCCTTCTCACTCTCTTCTCTTTCTCTACAAGCTGATGGGTGGTGATATATATAGACCCGGGCTTTTGAAGGTAGACCTGTGGTTTCCGCGAGTATACCTACAGAAGTGCCCTAATGGGCCCAACCCCCTTGAAGTACGTGCAATCCCGATCGACGTGCAGTCCGCTGAAACGCTTGTAATTTGTAATCTGGGAATCCGATGGAGATGTGCCATACCATTCCGAAAAGCTCTCTTCGAGAGATACACAATGACATATGGCTTGCCCTTTTCCAAATCCAGGAAGATGGGTCCATAACCAAAATGGCATCTGCGGATCTTCACAGGCAGTCCGTTGAGCTATTTTGCGTAATTTGCACTCAGAAGTGCTGCAATGGCTCTTTGTGACCCTATTTGCAGCTGTATTGGGGTTGTTGATGTTGACTTGTCAAAATAACCTTTTTGCCCTCCCAGGGGTTATCTCTAGGGTTAACAAGGCTTTTGATTATCATTCAGTATTGTCTTCAGGGTTTGATTACTGCCAACTTTTCTTTTCCTTAGGGTTGATCTCCAAGGTTGATTTGATATTCCACAAGGATGTCTCCGTGGTTAGATTTGATGTTGTCGTCCTCCAGGGTTATCTCTGGAGTGTGAAAAAGATGCTTTTTCCCTCCTACAAAGTTAGTAACAGGAAAAAAAAAATTCGAGTGTCTACAAGAGCTACCGCAGTCTGTAGAGTACTACCATGATCATCCATAAAAGCACCTGTCTGGGCAACGATGTCCTCTGTGTAGGATCGAAGAGTAGTACTCTCAGCAATAGCAGCATCTCTCGCTACATGGGCCTCATCCCTCGCTGAAAAAATACCATCCCTGCCAGATAAGATCGTCAACATCAATGTACGAGCCTCATCCCACTCAAAAGTCAAAAGTTGTACCCTCCATTCTAAAGCCAATCTGGGAAGTTGGGGAGCAGCAACTAAAGATCTAGGAGTAATGCTGATTAAAGCTGTTGTCAAGCCGGTAAACAACTCATCCTTTATAGGGAGGGTGGATCCTCTATAGGTTCCTCATCATCAGAATCAATACTCAGCCCGGAATGAACGACAAGAGTCACTACTATGTTTGTCTCCAACCAGGCAGTGTACTCCAGTAAGCGACCAGGGTGACAATCACTAAAATTCCAGATCATTGTGACGCCCCCAAAATAGGTATACATCACCTATTCCGAGTCGCCAAATACATGGTTCAGAAACAAATACAACTTCATTACTACAATTGTCGTGCAAAATACAACAACACATAAACTGTGAGTTTAAATACAAATATTATCTAATAGACAATATTAAAACTCGAAAGGAGTCCTCATTACAATTATTGATACACAATTTTATAAAAATAGTGAGGGCTGCTAAAAAAAATTTCTAGAACCATCACTCCATATCCCGGCTAGTTCCTGCAATATTCTTACCTCCTGAGAAGAAAAATAGAACAAAAAGGAAAAGGGTGAGCTCAACTAGCCCAGTAAAGAATATTATGACTAAGATAATATACAACAAATTATCAATAGTCTTCAACAGGAAAAAATCTGATAAAATATAATAGACAACAAATTTTAGATCAACAACTGCAGCGAAAATAATAATTCATTAGAAGAGTTAAGTAGAGAATGAAATCTACTATCATCTATGAATTTAAAAGTTTATCATCAATATTTTATCCCTGTAACATTAATCAATATACATCTTGAATTAAATATTCATCTTTTCACTACGGGCCAAAGATATTCATTTGTATCACCAGTTGGTCATGTTCATCTCAACACCTGTTCATCTTTGCACTACGGGCCAAAGATATTCATCAGGTAATCATTCATCTTTGCACTACAGGCCAAAGATATTCATCAAGTATCACCATTAAGGACTGAGAATGATGAAAAATATTTTAGAGAACGAATCCAGTACGATAAAAGGACAAAGTTTAGAGAATCGTATTTTAGATAATTCAAGTTTAAAAATACTCCATAATAAACCATAATGGGGTAAAATTCAAGAATGAAGATCAAAGCATGGATACAATCAAAGATAGTAACCTTAATAGACATCTGGGACAAAGAAGAGAAAATTTTATTTTTCGGTGAATAGTGTCGTATACGTGAATAGTACCGTATAAGTGAATAGTAACCCCGACACAAAGTGGTAGAAATTTCATAATAAAATTCATATCAATATTTCGGCAGAATGATATTGAAAGAAATAATATCATTTACGAAAAAAATAGCATCCCTTACCTCAAAGAAACAGTACTTCGGAATGAAATGTCGGATATGATGCTGAATGAAACTTGTACTGAATAGCAACTCTCAAAGTATCTAAATACTCACAAAATACGCTCGATAATATAGAGAGAGAAAGAGAGAAAGCTTATGTTTCTGGTGTGATTTTCAATTCTAACTCAGCACCCTCTATATAGGAAAATGCTAGGACGCCGAAGCAGACCTGACTTGTAACATGATGGCTTTACCTGCTACTATTGACACCCATCACATTTGAAATAAAATTTGAGCACATTTCTTACCAACCAAAAGTGGGGTTCACCAATTCTAGAATTTTCCACCAAAATGATAAATTTAGAAACTTCAACAATTTCTAAATCAGTCACCTCTTAAAATTCATAACAAATCATGCGTTAATTTTTAACGGTTCAAAATTTGTGGACATATACTCAACTTATATAGGTATAACATATCTAAAAATCACAACGATCCAACGGTCGGATTAAAATTATAACTCACGCAATAGAGCTTAAAGAACACTGTTTTAATTTTTAAAACCTCCATTCCGATAAAATACTGATAAAATCCCGCAACACTAATTCCTTCATTTACAACCACATAAATAAATCCATCATTTATATCCACATCAAATAAAAATTTTCTTATCATATAAATTAATAATTAATTATTCACAAATAATATTACAGAATCACAATTATGACAACCAGGCCGTTCCCAGGAAAGACGCTTTTCAATAAGAATTTCTCCTTACTGGCGCGCAATTAGGTGACCAAACCTCTCCTTAGACAGAACTTTCTAGACATTGTCAATAATGTTATCTAATAATATTATTCAAATAATATGAATTATTGATCTGATAATGAGAAATACTGTGCAGTGACAATTATTGGAACAACAATAATATAAAATATCAACGCAGTAATTATTGAATCAATAAAATAAAATATTGATCAGTAATTACTGTTACAATTATTGAGTAGTGCCTTTTTATGTAAGAATTAATAATTCAAAAATATTGTGCAATACCGTGTGCTACTGTGCAACCACGCGTATTACTGTATTTTAACCACCGGGTATTTTAACAGTGTTAACGGTAACGATTACGTCGTTATTTATAAAACTCAAATTTATCGTTTTCTTCATCTGACAGTTATTCTGTTATGGGGCCTACAAATGACTGCGCCATCGTACGGATATTCTCGACAAAAAGAATATTCCACGACCAAACGAATATTCTCCGACAACAATGATTATTTTATAACCACTTACTTATTTTGAAAAATTTGCACATTTCACCCATAACTAAAGCATTATATCAAATTATCACCTTATTATTTCAAGATAATAAATAGAGAAATTCAATTTTATTTATAATAAGTTGGGGTCTTACAACTTCCCCTCCTTATGAAATTTCGTCCTCGAAATTGACGTACGTACCTGGTATTTCCAAAAAGGTGAGGGTACCTCGCTTTCATTTCCGATTCCAACTCCCAGGTCATTTCTTCAATAGCATGGTTCCTCCACAAAACCTTGACTTGTGGAATAACCTTTGTTCATAGGACATGCTCTTTCCTTTCCAATATCTTGACAGGTACCTCCTCGCACGTTAAATCTTCGGCTATCTCGTCTGGTTCTAATGCAATAATGTGGTTTGGGTCTTTCATATATTTACGAAGCATAGATATATGAAAAATATTATGAACACGAGACATGCTTGGAGGTAATGCGAGTCTATAGGCCACATTTCCTATTCGGTCAAGAATCTCAAATGGACCAACAAATCATGGATTGAACTTTCCTCTCTTCCCAAATCTTGTAACTCCCTTCCATGGAGCAATACGTAACAGTACATGATCTCCACTATTAAATTTCACGTCCTTTCGATGAAGATCATCATAACTCTTTTGTCAATCTTGTGCTGTTTGTATACGTTGTCGAATCGTTTGGATCTTTTCTGTAGTCATACGTACCAACTCTGGTCCCAACAATGTTGCTTCACCCACCTCATCCCAACATACTGGAGAGCGACACTTCGTTCATATAATGCTTCGAATGGAGCCATACCTATACTTGCCTGATAACTGTTGTTGTAGGAGAATTCCACCAGTGGCAAGTACTTATCCCAACTTCCTTTGAAATCTAGGACACAGAGTCTTAATAGATCTTCAAGAGTTTGAATAGTCCTTTTTGATTGCCCGTCCATTTGAGGATGGTACGCCGAACTAAATCGTAAATTCGTGCTCATAGCTTTCTGCAAGCTAACCCAAAATCGTGAAGTAAATCTTGGGTCACGATCCGAAACTATGGATACTGGCATGCCATGCAATCTTACAATCTCATTTACATACATATGAGCAAGACGTTCAAGAGAATAAGTCTCACATATAGGCAAGAAATGAGCAGACTTGGTTAATCTATCAACAATAACCCAAATCGCATCTATGTCATGAGAAACTTTGGGAAGACCCGTAACAAAATCTATGGTAATGTGTTCCCACTTCCATTTCGGAATCTCAAGTGGTTGCAATGGACCCTTTGGCACTTGATGCTCTGCCTTTACTCGTTGACAAGTTAAACACCTCGAGATAAACTCCGCGACCTCTTTCTTCATATTGCTCCACCAAAATGTATGTCGAAGATCATGATACATTTTGGTACTCCCAGGATGGATTACAAACGGTGTGTTGTGCGCCTCCATCATGATTCTATGCTTCAAGTCAGAATCGATAGGAACACAAAGTCTGGAGTAGACTCGAAGTATTCCATCTTCATCGATTCTTGCTTCTGGAATAGCACCTTCTTGCACTTTCTTCTTCATACGCATCTGCTTCAGGTCCGTAGATTGAGCAGCTTTAACTTTATCGATTAAAGTCGGTTCTACACGTATATTTGATATCATCATGTGGGTACTTGGAGCCTTTACCTCTATCTCCATCCTTTGCAAGTCATACAAAATGGGTCTTTGCGTTAACCACATTGCACTTATACATGCATACGATCTTCTACTCAATGCGTCATCTACCACGTTTGCTTTTCCAGGATGATATTGGATGGTATGATCGTAATCTTTCAATAGCTCGAGCCAACGTCGTTGCCGCATGTTGAGTTCTTTTTGGGTGAAGAAATATTTGAGACTTTTATGATCCGTATAAATCTCCACTTTCTCCCCATACAGGTAATGTCTCCAGATTTTCAACGCAAAAACGACTGCTGCCAACTCCAGATCATGAGTAGGATAATTCCTTTCATATTTTTTGAGTTGTCGCGAGGCATAGGCTATGACTTTCCCATGTTGTATGAGAACACATCCTAACCCTTTGCCTGAAGCATCGCTGTAGATGAAAAATCCATCCGAACTAGATGGTATTGTCAGAACAGGTGCCAAAATGAGTCTCCTCTTGAGCTCTTGGAAACTCTTCTCGCATTCCTCACTCCGTAAGAATTTTGTATCTTTCCGAGTCAGCAGAGTTAACGGAGTAGCAATTCAAGAAAATCCTTCCACAAATCTCCGATAATAACCAACTAAGCCCAGAAAACTACGTACTTCGATCACCGACTTCGGTTGCTCCCAACTTTGTATGGCTTCAATCTTCGTCGGGTCAACAGATACTCCATGTTTTGACACCACGTACCCAAGGAATGTTACTTTCTCACAAGCCAGAACTCATTTCTTCAGCTTGGCATATAACTTATTATCGCGAAGCCTTTAGAGTACCAGCTTCAAATGGTGCTCATGATCTTCAAGGCTTTTGGAATAGATGAGGATGTCATCAATAAAGACAACAACGAACTGATCCAAATATTCCTTGAATACAAGGTTCATCATATCCATGAAAGCCGCAGGAGCATTAGTCAATCCAAAAGACATGACTAGGAATTCATAATGCCCGTACCGAGTTCTGAAGGCAGTCTTTGAAATATCCTCAGTTTTAATCTTTAGTTGATGATATCTAGAACTAAGATCGATCTTTGAAAAGAATTGTGCTCCTTGCAACTGGTCAAATAGGCCATCAATGCGAGGTAGGGGATACCTATTCTTGATGGTGACATGATTTAATTCTCGATAGTCAATACAAAGTCGCATACTCCCGTCTTTCTTCTTTATAAATAAAATAGGAGCACCCCAAGGAGATGTACTAGGACGAATAAAATCGATATCTTACAATTTCTGTAGTTGAACTTTTAACTCCTGAAGTTCAATAGGAGCCATTCGATATGGGGTTTTAGAAATGGGCTTTGTACCCGATTCAAGATCAATAAAGAATTTAACTTCACGTTCTGGGGGTAGACCAGGAAGTTCTTCAGGAAATACGTCAGAAAATTCACTAACAACAGGAATACTATTCAAATCTGACATGTTTTTGTTCAAGTCCATAATATGGGCTAAGAAAGCTTGACATCTATTTTTCAATAAACGAATAGCTTTATGGCTTGATATGACAGTGACTGATTTTAGTGGTTTAGTTGCTTAAATTCGTATAACAGGTTGGTTAGGAATATGAAAACTAACAACCTTACGAAAATAATCAATTTTGGCATGAAGAATGGTTAACCAATCAATTCCTAAAATTACATCAAAAGTAAGTATCTTTAAAGAGATAAGATCAATAGGTAATGTGATGGTGCCAACTTGGATCAAACAAGATTTGTAAACAGTGGATGTAACAAAAGTTTCTCCTAACAGAGTCTCCATAGATAAGTTAAAGTCCAATTTTTTCGGAGTCAAGTTTACACGTTGAGCACAAGCAGGAGAGATAAAAGAATGGGAAGAACTGGTATCTAGTAAGGTATAAACTTCGCTAGAGTTCAAGATTAGCTTACTCGTGATCACCTCGTTCGGGTTTCTCGCATTTTGGCCACTCACGACAAACGCCCTCCCTTGAACCACCGACTTTGTTTTGTCCGTAGTCGCCTTTGGTGCCGCTGTCCCAGTTGGACTTGACTTTGATATCGGACAAAATTGGGCTATATGACCGTCTTTTCGACAACTAAAACACACCTTGGAAGGCTGTGAACAGTTTAGACTTATGTGTCCCTCCTCTCCACATCTGTAGCATCTAACTGGCGGTCGTTCTCCTCCCCTAAAATTTGTTGTTGGTGCTGGTGCTGCTGCTGATGTCTTCCCATCATTGTTGAATCTCCTCTTTTTGAAATTTTCACTTGACTCATCTCTCCTGTTATTATGGCCACGATTACCACCCGAGTGATTACCGCTTTTGTCCATATTTTTCCCTCCGCGCTAGTTATCATCTCTCCGATGACTGCTGTCACCGGTATGACCCTGATTGTGGTCCCTTGGTTGAACATACTTATTATCTCGCTCCAATAATTGAGCCCTATTTACAACATCTGAATATAAAGAAAATTTATGAGAGATAAGATATTGTCGAATCTCGAGTTTTAGACCTCTCAGAAATATCCGTGCCATTCGTTCCTCATTCTCTACCAAATGAGGTGTAAACCTGGAAAACTCTACGAACTTCGCCTCGTATTGAGACACAGTCATGTTGTAAGACCCCAACTTTTATAAATAAAGATGAATTTTTTATAAATATCATTTTTGAATATTATGGAGTTAATTTGATATAATGTTATAGTTGTGGGTAATATTTATAAATTTTGCAAAGTACGCAAGTTGTTATATAATATTCGATTGGTCGGGGAATATTCGTTTTAACAGGGAATATTTGTATAACGGCACAATCATTGGTGGACCCCACAACGGAATTATTGTCGGATTGAGAAAACGACAAAAATATTTTATTAAAAATAACGGCGAAAGTTTTACCATTTTTACTGTTGAACTACTCGGTAGTAAAAGTACAGTAATACGTGTGGTTGCATAGTAACACACGGTATTGATTATTAATGCTTATGTGAGAAGTCACTCAGTTTGATTCAATTATTGTCAGTTAATAATATGAATTATTTAGCGATAATGACGTTTTGTTTTATTCGTATTATTAACGTAATAAAACAGAAAAATCTTTTTATATAAAACAGAATATTTTATTAAAGTTATTCTATAAATAGAACATATTATATTTTATTTAAAAGATTTTTCTTTAAATATGGACCGTCAGATTAAAGTAATCAATCTGGGGCGTTCATGGATTAGTTACTATGCATTCTATTTTTTTATAAATAGCAGCTCATTCCTTCATTATTTCTTACGAATTCACTAACTCTAGAGAGAGAAACTATAGAGAGAAACTATAGAGAGAGAGAGAAGAAGAGTATTCTGCTACTTAACTACTTCCTTATTTCAGCTCTTCTTTAAAACGGTAAGGGGTGTTATTCTTTCTTATTCATGAAGAGAACTGTTGTTATTCAATTTCTTATTATTCTGTTGGAATAACCTGTATACGCGGTCTACCCTATACTTGGTGACATTCTTCTATTATTCTGTTGGAACATCCTGTCTGTGTGTTTTACACCGGACCTAGTTTCGTTTTTATTATTATTCTGTTGGAACATCCTGTCTGTGTGTTTTACACCGGACCTGGTTCCGTTTTTATTATTATTCTGTTGGAACATCCTGTCTGTGTGTTTTACACCGGACCTGGTTCCGTCTTGTTATTATTCTGTTGGAACATCCTGTCTGTGTGTTTTACACCGGACCTGGTTCCATTATTTATTATTCTGTCGGAATATCCTGTCTGTGCGTTTACGCCGGACCTGGTTCCATTATTTATTATTCTGTTAGAATAACTTGTCTGTGCGGTCTATCGCATGCCGGGTGATTTCTTTTGTTATTCTATTCTTTATTATACTCAGTTGGTTAAGTTTTGACTTCTATACTCCATGAAATTTGTGAAATATCCTTGATAATTGCGTTTCATCCAGTATCTTTTTATAAAAATATTCTTCTAAGCATTCTTGAATTTTACTCCACAAAGCAGTATCATGTTGACAATTTGGACGTTGTTAATTCTTGGATAAATTAATTCTTGAACTTGTTTTATTGAATTCTTATATCATTGTCATCATCCTCATGTTTATAAAATGTTGAAAGTCATCTGTGGCCTGTAGTGCATAGATGGACTTGGTATGATTATGACCAGGGATTATTCGGTATAATCATGACCGTAATGTTACAAATGATGTGGTAAAAGTCCTCATTGGCCCGTAGTGCATTGATGGACAGTTGTTGGCATGATCATGACCATTAATGAATACACGAATATCCTTGGCCGTAGTGCAGGGGTGATTCGATGATGTGGATTATTTTATTAAGCTGAGTCCCAGCGATAACAGTGTTGAAAAACCTTTTAAATCATAAAAGATAGTAGAGTTTATTTTCTACTTGACTCTTTTAATGGATTGCTTGTTCCGCTACAGTTAAACTTGATGTCTATTATATTTTATCAGTTTAACATTGTTGAAGGCTAATAATAATTTATTCTGCATTATCTTAGTCATAATATTTCTTACTGGGCTAGTTGAGCTCACCCTTTCTTTCACTGTTCTCTTCAGAAAATGAGAACGTACTTGGGCAAGTCGGGGAACGGAGTGATGGTTCGAATGATAGTATTAGTTAGTAGTCCTCACTATTCTATGTAATAGTGTGTTAATAAATGTAATGAGGACTCCTTTTGAGTATGAATACTCTCTAGAAGATAATATTTGTATTCAAACTCGCAGTTTATGTTTTATCGTATTGTACACGACAGTTGTATTAGTAAGTTGTATTTGTATTCTGTACTTTGTATCTGACGACTCAAGATGGGTGATGTATACCTATTTTTGGGGGCGTCACAGTTGGTATCAGAGCTTAGGGATATGATCCCTGGCTAAGATGTGAGAATAGAACTAGGAGGGGAGAGACGGGGAATTCCTTCGCTAGTATGACCTACCTAAGTTTATTTGCATGGTATTTAATTGGTCGGTCATAATATAAGGATAATATATGACATATCAATTAACTTTTATTTTGTGGCAGTATCTGAAAATGGCATCTGAGAATGTTGAGAATAGCAATGGAGCACAGACGACTGTTGATTCACCACATATCAATAATCAGGATAATGTGCATCAGGAAGGTGACAATCCTCATGCAAACAACAACACTGACCAGATGATGAATGATGGAATGTTCAGAAACTTTATGCAGTTCATGCAACAGCAGGCGAGAGCGGCTCCTGTCCAAAATATAGGTGGAAACACTGAAAACTCTCGGACGGTCACCGCTAAACAGTTCAAGGAGCTGGGACCACCAGAGTTTAAGGGAGAGCCAAAACCACTTATAGCGGAAACATGGATAAAGCAGATTACCAAGATATTTGATGTCTTGGGATGCTCCGAGGAGCAAAAGGTTCCCTTTGCCGCCTTTATGTTGCGAGGAGAGGCAGATTACTGGTGGGAATCGATTAAGCGTACTCAACCTGCCGCACTGAAGATGTCTTGGGAGAAGTTCCAAGAGCTGTTCAATGACAAATACTTTCCCGAAAGTGTTCGTCACATGAAGGAGGTGGAGTTCATCAAATTGGAGCAGAATAATATGACCGTGTCGCAGTATGAGGCTAAATTTGCTGAGTTGTCCCGGTTTGCGTCCCACTTGGTGGATAATGAAGAGCGAATGACGCGAATGTTTTTGCGAGGTTTGAAACCTGAGATACGTCAACATCTTATTTCTCATAAACTGTGTTTGTATTCAGATGTTGTGAATAGGGCTCAGTTAGTGGAGCGCGATAACGAGTCAACGCAACGAAAAGAGAGCAGTCGACAAAATGATAATACCAGTGAGAGCAGTCATCGAAGCGGTGACAACAAGCGTGGAGGGAATCAACAGGCCAGAAATGGTAACCACTTCGGTGGTAATCAGGGCCAAAACAATAAGAATGGTCATTTCAAGAAGAGGAGATTCAACAATGATGGAAAGACGTCAGCACCAGCACCCGTTGTTAAGGAAGGAGAACGACCACCTATCATATGTTTCAAATGCGGAGGGGAGGGGCACATCAGTCCAAACTGCGCGATGCCGTCTAAAGCATGTTATAATTGTGGAAGAGAAGGTCATTTAGCTCGATTTTGTCGTTTACCAAAAATAAGTTCAGCCAAGATGGAGACACCAAAGGCCGTCCCAAAAAAGTCAAAACCGGTAGTGCAAGGGAGAGCGTTTGTTGTGACCTCCCAGAAAGCAAGGAACCCGAATGAGGTCATCACGGGTAAGCTTATCATAAACTCTAACGAAGTCTATACTTTATTTGATACCGGTTCTACCCATTCTTTTATTTCTCCTACTTGCGCTCATCGATTAAATTTGATTCCGGAGAAATTAGACTTTGACTTATCTGTTGAAACTCTATTGGGAGAAACCTTCATTACATCCACGGTTTATAAGTCTTGTTTGGTTCAAGTTGGTACCCACACATTACCTGTCGATCTTATTTCATTAAAAATACTTGCATTTGACGTGATTCTAGGGATTGATTGGTTAACTACTCATCATGCAAAAATTGATTGTTTTCGTAAGGTTGTTAGCTTTCATATTCCTAATCGACCTATTATGCGAATTCAAGCAACCAAACCATTAAAATCAATCGCTGTCATCTCAAGCCATAAAGCTATTCGTTTATTGAAAAACGGATGTCAAGCTTTCTTAGCTCATGTCACAGATCTAAACAAAAATACGTCAGTTTTGAATGATATTTCTATTGTTAATAAATTTCCTGACGTATTCCCTGAAGAACTTCCTGGCCTACCCCCAGAGCGTGAAATTGAATTTTGTATCGACCTTGAACCCGGTACAAAACCCATTTCCAAAGCCCCATATCGAATGGCTCCTATTGAACTTCAGGAGTTAAAGATCCAACTGCAGGAATTGTTAGACATTGGCTTTATTCGTCCTAGTACTTCTCCTTGGGGTGCTCCTGTTCTATTCGTGAAGAAGAAAGATGGAAGTATGCGACTTTGTATTGATTATCGGGAGTTGAATCATGTCACCATCAAAAATAGGTACCCATTGCCACGTATTGATGACCTGTTTGACCAGTTGCAAGGAGCACAATTCTTTTCAAAGATCGATCTTCGTTCTGGATATCATCAGCTGAAGGTTAGAACTGAGGATATTCCAAAGACGGCTTTTAGAACTCGGTACGGGCATTATGAATTCCTAGTCATGTCCTTTGGATTGACTAATGCTCCTGCTGCCTTCATGGATATGATGAACCGGGTATTCAAGGAATATTTGGATCACTTTGTGGTCGTCTTTATTGATGACATCCTTATTTATTCCAAAAGTCGTGAAGATCATGAGCAACACTTGAGGCTGGTACTCCAAAAGCTTCGTGAATACAAGCTTTATGCCAAGTTGAAGAAATGCGAGTTCTGGCTGGAGGAGGTAGCATTCCTTGGGCACGTAGTATCAAGTCGTGGAATATCGGTTGACCCGGCAAAGATTGAAGCTATTCAAAGCTGGGAGCAACCTAAATCAGTGACCGAAGTACGTAGCTTTCTTGGTTTAGCTGGTTATTATCGGAGATTCGTGGAAGGATTTTCTCGAATCGCTACTCCATTAACTCAGCTGACTCGGAAAGATACAAAGTTCGGTTGGAGCGAAGAATGTGAGCAGAGTTTTCAAGAACTCAAGAGGAGACTCATTTCAGCACCTGTTCTAACAATACCATCTGGCTCGGAGGGATTTGTCATCTACAGTGATGCTTCGAGCAAAGGGTTGGGATGCGTTCTCATGCAACATGGAAAAGTCATAGCCTATGCATCAAGACAACTCAAGGAATATGAGAGGAATTATCCTACTCATGATCTAGAGTTGGCAGCTGTTGTCTTTGCACTTAAAATTTGGAGGCATTACTTGTATGGGGAGAAGGTGGAGATCTTTACGGATCATAAAAGCCTCAAATATTTCTTCACTCAAAAGGAACTCAACATGCGACAACGACGTTGGCTTGAACTGTTGAAAGATTATGATCATACCATTCAATACCATCCTGGAAAAGCGAACGTGGTAGCTGACGCATTGAGTAGAAGATCATATGCAAGTACGAGTGCAATATTGTCAACACAAAGGCCCATTTTGTGTGACTTGCAAAGGATGGAGATAGAGTTAAAGACTCCAGGGACCCATGTGATGATGGCGAATATACGAGTAGAACCGACTTTAATCGATAAAGTTAAAGCTGCTCAAGCTACAGACCTGGAGCTGATGCGTATGAGGAAGAAAGTGCAAGAAGGTGCTATGCCGGAAGCAAGAATCGATGAAGAAGGAATACTTCGAGTCAACTCCAGACTTTGTGTTCCTAACAACCCTGATTTAAAGTATGAAATCATGATGGAGGCGCACAACACACCGTTTGCAATCCATCCTGGAAGTACCAAAATGTATCATGATCTTCGTCATACATTTTGGTGGAGCAATATGAAGAGAGAGATAGCGTTGTTTATCTCAAGGTGTCTAACTTGTCAACGAGTCAAAGCGGAGCATCAAGTACCAAAAGGTCCATTGCAACCACTTGAAATTCCAGAATGGAAGTGGGAGCACATTACCATGGATTTCGTTACCGGTCTTCCTAGGGTTTCTCAAGGTATTGATGCGATTTGGGTCATTGTTGATAGATTGACCAAGTCTGCTCATTTCTTACCGATACGAGAAACTTATACACTTGAACGTCTTGCTCGTATGTACATAAACGAGATTGTAAGACTGCATGGTATGCCAGTATCCATAGTTTCTGATCGAGACCCAAGATTCACTTCACGATTTTGGGTTAGTTTACAAAAAGCTATGGGCACGGAGTTACGATTTAGTTCAGCATATCATCCTCAGACGGACGGACAATCAGAGAGGACTATTCAAACTCTTGAAGATCTATTAAGACTCTGTGTCTTTGACTTCAAGGGAAGTTGGGACAAGTTCTTACCATTGGTGGAGTTTTCCTACAACAACAGTTATCAAGCAAGTATTGGCATGGCTCCATTCGAAGCATTGTATGGAAGAAAATGTCGTTCTCCAGTATGCTGGGATGAGGTGGGTGAAGCAACGTTGTTGGGACCGGAGTTGGTACGTATGACTACAGAAAAGATTCAAACGATCCGACAACGTATAAAAACCTCACAAGATCGACAAAAGAGTTATGCTGATCTTCATCGAAAGGACGTGGAATTTGATGTAGGAGATCATGTGTTCTTACGTGTTGCTCCATGGAAAGGAGTTACGAGATTTGGAAAGAGAGGAAAGCTCAATCCTCGATTCATCGGTCCATTTTTAATCCTCGATCGAGTAGGAACTGTGGCTTATAGACTCGCTTTACCGCCAAGTATGTCTCGTGTTAATAACGTTTTTCACATATCCATGTTACGCAAATATGTGGAAGACCCGAACCACATTATTGAGTTAGAACCGGACGAAATAGCGGAGGATTTGACGTATGAAGAAGTTCCTGTTCAAATCTTGGATAAGAAGGAACATATTCTACGCTCCAAGGTTATACCTCAAGTCAAAGTTTTGTGGAGAAACCACGATGTTGAGGAAATGACTTGGGAGTTAGAATCTGAAATGAAATCAAGGTATCCTTACCTCTTCGACATACCAGGTACGTACCCTAATTTCGAGGGCGAAATTTCATAAGAAGGGGAGGTTGTAAGACCCCAACTTTTATAAATAAAGATGAATTTTCTATAAATATCATTTTTGAATATTATGGAGTTAATTTGATATAATGTTATAGTTGTGGGTAATATTTATAAATTTTGCAAAGTACGCAAGTTGTTATATAATATTCGATTGGTCGAGGAATATTCGTTTTAACAGGGAATATTCGTACAACGGCACAATCATTGGTGGACCCCACAACGGAATTATTGTCGGATTGAGAAAACGACAAAAATATTTTATTAAAAATAACGGCAGAAGTTTTACCATTGTTACTGTTGAACTACTCGGTAGTAAAAGTACAGTAATACGTGTGGTTGCATAGTAGCACACGGTATTGATTATTAATGCTTATGTGAGAAGTCACTCAGTTTGATTCAATTATTGTCAGTTAATAATATGAATTATTTAGCGATAATGACGTTTTGTTTTATTCGTATTATTAACGTAATAAAACAGAAACATCTTTTTATATAAAACAGAATACTTTATTAAAGTTATTCTATAAATAGAATATATTATATTTTATTTAAAAGATTTTTCTTTAAATATGGACCGTCAGATTAAAGTAATCAATCTGGACCGTTCATGGATTAGTTACTATGCATTCTATTTTTCTATAAATAGCAGCTCATTCCTTCATTATTTCTTACGAATTCACTGAACTCTAGAGAGAGAAACTATAGAGAGAAACTATAGAGAGAGAGAAGAAGAGTATTCTGCTACTTAACTACTTCCTTATTTCAGCTCTTCTTTAAAACGGTAAGGGGTGTTATTCTTTCTTATTCATGAAGAGAACTGTTGTTATTCCATTTCTTATTATTCTGTTGGAATAACCTGTATACGCGGTCTACCCTATACTTGGTGACATTCTTCTATTATTCTGTTGGAACATCCTGTCTGTGTGTTTTACACCGGACCTGGTTTCGTTTTTATTATTATTCTGTTGGAACATCCTGTCTGTGTGTTTTACACCGGACCTGGTTCCGTTTTTATTATTATTCTGTTGGAACATCCTGTCTGTGTGTTTTACACCGGACCTGGTTCCCTCTTGTTATTATTCTGTTGGAACATCCTGTCTGTGTGTTTTACACCGGACCTGGTTCCATTATTTATTATTCTGTCGGAATATCCTGTCTGTGCGTTTACGTCGGACCTGGTTCCATTATTTATTATTCTGTTGGAATAACCTGTCTGTGCGGTCTATCGCATGAATGGTGATTTCTTTTGTTATTCCATTCTTTATTATACTCAGTTGGTTAAGTTTTGAATTCTATACTCCATGAAATTTGTGGAATATCCTTGATAATTGCGTTTCATCCAGTATCTTTTCATGAAAATATTCTTCTAAGCATTCTTGAATTTTACTCCACAAAGCAGTATCATGTTGACAATTTGGACGTTGTTAATTCTTGGATAAATTAATTCTTGAACTTGTTTTATTGAATTCTTATATCATTGTCATCATCCTCATGTTTATAAAATGTTGAAAGTCATCTGTGGCCTGTAGTGCATAGATGGACTTGGTATGATTATGACCAGGGATTATTCGGTATAATCATGACCGTAATGTTACAAATGATGTGGTAAAAGTCCTCATTGGCCCGTAGTGCATTGATGGACAGTTGTTGGCATGATCATGACCATTAATGAATACACGAATATCCTTGGCCGTAGTGCAGGGGTGATTCGATGATGTGGATTATTTTATTAATCTGAGTCCCAGCGATAACAGTGTTGAAAAACCTTTTAAATCATAAAAGATAGTAGAGTTTATTTTCTACTTGACTCTTTTAATGGATTGCTTGTTCCGCTACAGTTAAACTTGATGTCTATTATATTTTATCAGTTTAACATTGTTGAAGGCTAATGATAATTTATTCTGCATTATCTTAGTCATAATATTTCTTACTGGGCTAGTTGAGCTCACCCTTTCTTTCACTGTTCTCTTCAGGAAATGAGAACGTAGCTGGGACAAGTCGGGGAACGAGTGATGGTTCGAATGATAGTATTAGTTAGTAGTCCTCACTATTCTATGTAATAGTGTGTTAATAAATGTAATGAGGACTCCTTTTGAGTATGAATACTCTCTAAAAGATAATATTTGTATTCAAACTCGCAGTTTATGTTTTGTCGTATTGTACACGACAGTTGTATTTGTATTCTGTACTTTGTATCTGACGACTCAAGATGGGTGATGTATACCTATTTTTGGGGGCGTCACACATGTTGTTTTATTTTAGTCTGATAAACTCTACCTCCTTCATATGACGAATATTTTCAGGAAAGTACTTATCATTGAACAGCTTCTGAAATGTTTCCCAAGACATGCTAAGTGCGGCAGGCTAGGTACGCTTCACAGATTTCCACTAATAATCTGCCTCACCACGGGACATAAAGGTGGCGAATGGAACCTTTTGTTCCTCCGTGCAGCCCAAGACATCAAATATCTTGGTAATTTGTTTGACCCACGTTTCTGCCTTAATCGGATCCAGCTTTCCCCAGAATTCTGGTGGTCCAAACTCTTTAAACTGCTTGGCTGTGACAAACCGCGCGTTGCTATCATTTCCACCCGTATTTTGTACACGAGTCTCCCTCGTCTGATTTTGCATGAATTGCAAAAAGCTTCTAAACATTCCACCATTCATCGTTTGTTCGGTCGTGTTATTTACAGGAAGAATATTGCCTTCCTATTGTATGTTCTCCTGGTTAGTGATTGAAGGTTGTTCCACAGTCTCATACACTCCATTGTTAACGTTCTCAGCTGCCATTCTTAAAAGCTGCCATAAAACAAGGGTTAATTAAACAAATTAACATGTCACTTAATATCCCTATATTATGACCGACCAACAAATAAGCTTAGGTAGGATATACTAGCGAAGGATTTACTCGTCTCTCCCCTCCTAGTTCTATTCTTCGATCTCCGCCAGAGACCATATCCCTAAGCTCTGATACCAACTGTGACGCCCTCAAAATAGGTATACATCACCCATTCTGAGTCGCCAAATACATGGTACCGAAACAAATACAACTTTATTACTACAATTATCGTGCAAAATACGACAACACATAAACTGTGACTTTAAATACAAATATTGTCTAATAGACGGTATTAAAACTCAAAAGGAGTTCTCATTACAATTATTGATACACTATTTTACAAAAATAGTGAGGACTACTAAAATAACTTTCTAGAACCATCACTCCATACCCTGGATAGTTCCTGCTATATTCTCACGTCCTGAGAAGAAAAATGGAACAAAAAGGAAAAGGGTGAGCTCAACTAGCCCAGTAAAGAATATTATGACTAAGATAATATACAACAAGTTATCAATAGTCTTCAACAAGGAAAAATCTGATAGAATATAATAGACAACAAGTTTTAGATCAACAACTGCAGCGGAAACAATAATTCATTAGAAGAGATAAGTAGAGAATAAAATCTACTATCATCTAAGAATTTAAAAGTCCATCATCAATATTTTATCCCTGTAACATCAATCAATATACATCTTGAATCAAATAATCATCTTTGCACTACAGGCCAAAGATATTCATTTGTATCACTAGTTGGTCATGTTCATCTCAACACCTGTTCATCTTTGCACTACGGGCCAAAGATATTCATCAGGTAATCATTCATCTTTGCATTACAGACCAAAGATATTCATCAATTATCACCATTAAAGATTGAGGATGATGAAAAATATTTTAGAGAACGAATCCAGTACGATAAAAGGACAAAGTTTAGATATTCGTACTTTAGATAATTCATGTTTAAAAATACTCCATAATAAACCATAATGGAGTAAAATTCAAGAATGAAGATCAAAACATGGATACAATCAAAGATAGTAACCACAATAGACATATGGGACAAAGAAGAGAAAATTTTATTTTTCGGTGAATAGTATCGCATTTGTGAATAATGTCGTATACGTGAATAGTAATCCCGGCACAAAAAGGTAGAGATTTCACAATAAAATTCATATCAATATTTCGGCAGAATGATATTGAAGGAAATAATATCATTTACGAAAAAAATAACATCTCTTACCTCAAAGAAACAATACTTCGGAATGAAATATCGGATATGATGCTGAATGAAACTTGTAATGAATAACAACTCTCAAAGTATCTAAATACTCACAAAATACGCTCGATAATATAGAGAGAGAAAGAGAGAAAGCTTATGTTTCTGGTGTGATTTTTAATTCAAACTCAGCACCCTATTTATAGGAAAATGCTAGCACCTCGAAACAGACCTGACCTGTAACCTGATGGCTTTACCTGCTACTATTGCCACCCACCACATTTGAAATAAAATTTGAGCACATTTCTCACCAACCAAAAGTGAAGCCCACCAATTCTAGAATTCTCCACCAAAATAATAAATTTAAAAACTTCAACAATTTCTGAATTAGTCACCTCTTAAAATTCATAACAAATCATGCGTTAATTTTTAACGGTTCAAAATTTGTGGACATATACTCAACTTATATAGGTATAACCTATCCAAAAATTACAACGATCCAACGGTCGGATTAAAATTATAACTCACGCAATAGAGCTTTAAGAAAACTGTTTTTATTTTTAAAACCTCTATTCCGACAAAATACTGATTAAACTCCTCAACACTAATTCCTTCATTTATAACCACATAAATAAATTTATCATTTATATCCACATCAAATAAATATTTCCTTATCATATAAATTAATAATTAATTATTCACAAATAATATTACAGAATCACAATTATGACAACCAGGCCGTTCCTAGGAAAAAGGGGGCTTTCCAATAAGGATTTCTCCTTACTGGCGCGTAATTAGGTGATCAAACATCTCCTTAGACAGAACTTTCTAGACATTGCCAATAATGCTATCTAATAATATTATTCAAATAATATGAATTATTGATTTGATAATGGAAAATACTGTACAGTGACAATTATTGGAACAACAATAATATAAAATATCAACGCAGCAATTATTGAATCAATAAAATAAAATATTGATCAGTAATTGCTGTAACAATTATTGAGTAGTGTCTTTTTATGTAAGAATCAATAATTCAAAAATACTGTGCAATACCGTGTGCTACTATGCAACCACGCGTATTACTATATTTTAACCACCTGGTATTCCAATAATGTTAACGGTAACGATTACGCCGTTATTTATAATACTCAAATTTGTCATTTTCTTCATCCGACAGTTATTCTGTTATGGGACTCACAAATGACTGCGCTGTCGTACGGATATTTTCGACAAAAAGAATATTCCACGACCAAACGAATATTCCCCGACAACAATGATTATTTCATAACCACTTGCTTATTTTACAAAATTTGCACATTTCACCCATAACCAAAGCATTATATCAAATTATCACCTTATTATTTCAAGATAATAAATAGAGAAATTTAATTTTATTTATAATAAGTTGGGGTCTTACATCATCCTCGGATAAAGATGAAGCAGATGATCGATGATCCAAAGCCCCCTCAAAGGAATAAACATCCTGAAACTGATCAAACTAACCCATAACAGCTAATGGATGATATGTGGTCAACCCTCTCAAACCGGCCAAGGGCAAAAAGTCTATACCCACAACATGAGTGAGAAAGTTCAAAGGAGAACAAAATCCAGAATAAAGTAAGATGGAGAAGGGCTCCTCAATATCTGTTAAAAAGACAAACCAGATGTTGTGTCAATGTAGACGGTCGGGCGAGAAAAATAAGACATCGATATGTCCCACCCAAAGCAATAGCCAAGACGCCGAAATATGCCTATCGGATACAGATGGGTCTTAAAACAAACATAAAGCAATACAACACTACCACGAAAAAACCCATCTAAATAAGCATGGCAATGGGTTAGTGAAATAAAGGTCTATGCCAAAATCATGAGAATAATGGTATAATCCTCCCGCAGAGCACCGACGGCTGTCAATAGGCCAATATCTATGTGGTCCATATAGACGGGCATATATAAGTACCCCAAGATTCACATCACCAAAGTGTCCACTCAGGCAACTCTCCAAATCTCCACTAAGGTAACAAAATCCTCCAGATGCATCAAAAATCTACCAGATGCCCAAAATGGTCAATCAAAAAGTCTATAGAAATGACATGACCGAAGGTAATCTCATCTAAAACCACTGTGTGCCTCAAGCCTGTCATCATCATAAACTGTCTGCACATATGACCAATGGCTACCTGGGCACAAGGCATGTCCAAGAGAAATCTGGTGATGTGGCGATACTCTTCCAAAGTTGCAGTAAGCTCGTATGAACCAAATCTGAAGACCTATCTCTCATGTATCCAACGTGACATCATACCATCTACAAAGCCCTCGGGGACTTGAAAGTCAAAAATGACATGAAAAGTCCCAATATGCCACCCGCTAATAAGTGATTTGAATTTGGGAGACTATCAAACCATAACTGCAAGCTTGAAGCAATACGGGTGGATGGAATATGGTCAATACGTACTACAAATGATGAAGACATCTGTAAAAATGTATCACCAAACCATACAAGGGTCAATTCTAACTCATAAAAATAAAAATGCAAATCCATGACATATAATACATGCATCATGATAAATGACAATTCAACAAGTGTAGTAAATGAAAATCATTATACATACATCTATATGAAATATAAACTTGCATACATCCTGAATACGTCATATATGCTCTAAGAATGAAAATAAAAAGTATAGGGAAATGGAGCACAGCCGCCCAATGATTAACAAAAGCCTACAGAAAGAAATCCCTAAAATCTACATCTCCAAGCCTAGTAACCCGATCCAACTCCTCCTGAGTCACGATATCTCTGTCAGAGGGTACATCAGGATGGTACAAAGGGGGATCTTCTCCAGTTAAGTCATCTGCATATGGGCCACCAGAAGGACCGACATCTAAGCCGGATGGATCAAAAGTATCTGCCTCTATTGGATCTCTACCTAAATGGCAAATGAAGAAATGTGCCTTATCTAGCCACTGGGCCAATTCTGCTATCTGATCCAAATGGGTAAGCTCTCGAACACAGGCTATCCAATCTGTCATCATCACAGAGCCAGGCACCATATCTGCTAGGAACTGGGTAGAATGGGTCTGAGCCCCAATAGTATGGGGAGCCCATCATCGATAAAGAGTGTCCTGAGAGCAAGGACCATCAGCCAACATGAAACCATCTAAGCTCATCAGGGGAATATCCATAGCAGGATGGGAAAAAGACCAGTGTCGTATAGCAGGAGGAAGATATGTGATGCGAATCTCCCATGTAATGCATCTAATAGCTCGTTCACCCAAATAGAGCTCCCAGCCTCCCTCAGTCAAGAAGGGAATCCGACATGTCGACAAGGCATACTTCAGTCTTGTCGAAAAGTCATCCGCGAAACCTACTGTCAGATGGTCAGGGGTGTAAGGAATCCACGTAATGACATCTGCAGTCAACAGCTCCAACTGCAAGCGATAGTGTGTAAAGTCCACTTAATGTCTAGAAAGTTCTGTCAAGGATTTGGTCATCTTATCAGAAAGACCCCTCTTTCCTAGGAATGATCTGATTGTTAATATTGTGAGTTATAATATTAATAATAAATAGTTGTTAAAATATTATGTTGATTAAAGATAAGAATAATAATTGATAAGTGGAAGATGCTTGTTCAATTATCTTGAATGGAGTGACGGTCCGAGATGGTTGTTTTAGTAGTCCTCACTATTTAGTGTGATAATAAATATAATGATGATTGAATTTGAGTTTGGTTATTGTCTAAATGACAATGTTCCTGTTAAAACTCAGTTATGTTTTATTGTATTTTACACGACAGTTGTATTAATTAAGTTTGTATTTGAATTTTGTACCATGTATTTGGCGACTCAGAATGGGTGATGTATACCTATTTTGGGGGCGTCACAATTGGTATCAAAGCTTAGGGATATGATCCCTGGCTGAGATGTGAGACTAGAACTAGGAGGGGAGAGATGAGTAATTCCTTCGCTAGTATGACCTACCAATGTTTATTTGTTATTTAATTGGTCGGTCAGAATATAGGAATAATATGTAGTATGTCAATTAACCCTTATTTTGTGGCAGTGTTTGAAAATGACATCCGAGAATATTGAGATAAGAAATGGAGCACATGAGACCGTTGAGTCACCAACGATCAATACCCAGGATAATGTGCATCAGGAAGGCAATGATTCTCATGAAAATAATAACACCGACCAAATGATGAATAATGGGACGTTCAGAGGCTTTATGCAATTCATGTAACATCAGACGAGAGCGACTCATGTTCAAAATGTAGGTGGAAACACTGGCAACTCACGGATGGTCACCGCTAAGCAGGTCAAGGGGCTGGGACCACCGGAGTTTGTGGGAAAGCCAGAACCACTTAAGACAGAGACGTGGATAAAGCAGATCACCAAGATATTTGATGTCTTGGGATGCTTCGAGGAGAAAAAGGTTCCCTTTTCCACCTTCATGTTGCGAGGATAGGTAGATTACTGGTGAGAATCTATAAAGCGTACCTAGCCTGCCGCACTGAAGATGTCTTGGGAGAAGTTCCAAGAATTGTTCAACGACAAGTACTTTTTCAAAAGTATTCGTCACATGAAGAAGGTAGAGTTTATCAAGCTGGAGTAAAATAATATGACCGTGTTGCAGTACGAAGCTAAGTTTATCGAGTTGTCCCGGTTTGCGTCCCACTTAGTTGATAATGAGGAAAGAATGACGTGAATGTTTCTGTAAGGTTTGAAACCCGAAATACGTCAATACCTCATTTCTCACAAACTGTGTTTTTATTCAAATGTTGTAAATAGGGCTCAGTTATTGGAGCGAGATAATGAGTCAACCCAACCAAGAGAAAGCAGCCGGAAAAATGATAATACAAATGGTAGCAGTCATCGAAGCGGTGATAACAAACGTGGAGGAAGTCAATATGCTAGAAATGGTAACCACTTCGATGGTAATCATGGTCAAGATAATAAAAGTAGAAATTTCAAGAAGAGGAGACTCAATAATGATGAAAAGACGTCAGCAACAGCACCCGTTGTTAAAGAAGGAGAACGATCACCGATCGTATGCTATAAATGCGGAGGGGAGGGACACATCAGTCCAAACTGTATGCAGCAGTCCAAAACATGTTATAATTGCGAAAGAAAAGGTCACCTAGCCTAATTTTGTCATGCAGTGAAGTCAAGTCCAGCTGGGATGAAGGCAGCAAAGGCTGTCCCAAAGAAGTAAAAGCCGGTAGTTCAAGGAAGAGCGTTTGTCGTGACCTCCCAAAAAGTGAAGAACCCGAACGAGGTCATCACGGGTAAGCTAATCATAAACTCTTACGAAGTATATACCTTATTTGATACCGGTTCTACCCATTCTTTTATTTCTTCTACTTGCGCTCAACGTTTAAATTTAACTCCGAAGAAATTAGACTTTGACTTATCTGTTGAAACTCTGTTGGGAGAAACCTTAATTACATCCACTGTTTATAAGTCTTGTTTAATTCAAATCAGCAACCGCACGTTACCTGTCCATCTTATCTCTTTGAAAATACTTGCATTTGATGTGATTTTAGGGATTGATCGGTTAACTACTCATCATGCAAAAATTGATTATTTTCGTAAGGTTGTTAGCTTTCATATTCCTAACCAACCTATTATGCGAATTTAAGCAACCAAACCACTAAAGTCAATCACTGTCATATCAAGCTATAAAGCTATTCGTTTATTAAAAAACAGATGTCAAGCTTTCTTAGCCCATGTCACAGATTTAAATAAAAATACGTCAGATTTGAATGATATTTCTATTGTTAATAAATTTCCTGACGTATTCCCTAAAGAATTTCTTGGCCCACCCCCAGAGCGTGAAATTGAATTTTGTATCGACCTTGAACCCGGTACAAAACCCATTTCTAAAGCCCCATATCGAATGGCTTCTATTAAACTTCAGGAGTTAAAAATCCAACTGCAAGAATTGTTAGACATCGATTTCATTCGTCCTAGTACGTCTCCTTGGGGTGTTCCTATTCTATTCGTATAGAAGAAAGATGGAAGTATGCGACCTTGTAGTGATTATCAGGAATTGAATGATGTCACCATCAAAAATAGGTATCCATTACCTCACATTGATGACCTGTTTGACCGAGTATTTAAGGAATATTTGGATTATTTCATGGATATGATGAACCGAGTATTCAAAGAATATTTGGATCATTTTGTGGTTGTCTTTATTGATGACATCCTCATTTACTCCAAAAGCCGTGAAGATCATGAGAAATACTTAAGGCTAAAACTCCAAAAGCTTCGTGAAAACAAGCTATACGCCAAGTTGAAAAAATGCGAGTTCTGGCTTGAGGAAGTAGCATTCCTTGGGCACGTGATATCAAATCACAGAATATCTATTGACCCAGCGAAGATTGAAGTAATACAAAACTGGGAGCAACCTAAGTCAGTAACCGAAGTACGTAGCTTTCTGAGCTTAACTAATTATTATCGGAGATTCGTGGAAGGATTTTCTCTAATCGCTACTCCATTAACTCAGCTAACTTGAAAAGATACAAAATTTGGTTGGAGTGAGGAATGTGAGAAGAGCTTCCAAGAACTCAATAGGAGACTCATTTCAACACCTGTTCTGACAATACCATCTGGTTCGGAGGGATTTGTCATCTACAGTGATGCTTCAGGCAGAGGGTTAGGATGTGTTCTCATGCAACATTGGAAAGTCATAGCTTAGCTTCGTGAAAATAAGCATAATGCCAAGTTGAAGAAATGCGAGTTATGACTTGAGAAATTATCATTCCTTGGGCACGTGATATCGAAACATGGAATATCAGTTGACCGAGTAAAGATTGAAGCAATACAAAGTTGAGTGCAACCTAAGTCAGTAACCGAAGTACACAGCTTTCTGGGCTTAGCTGGTTATTATCAGAGATTCATGGAAGGATTTTCTCGAATCGCTACTCCATTAACTCAGTAGACTCAAAAAGATATAAAATTCGGATGGAGCGAGGAATGTGAGAAGAGCTTCCAAGAACTCAAGAGGAGACTCATTTCAACACTTGTTCTGATAATACCATCTGGTTCAGAGAGATTTGTCATCTACAGTGATGCTTCAGGCATAGGGTTAGGATGTGTTCTCATGCAACATGGGAAAGTCATAGCCTATGCCTCACGACAACTTAAAGAATATGAGAGGAATTATCCTACTCATGATCTAAAGTTGGCAGCAGTCGTTTTTGCGCTTAAGATCTGGAGGCATTATCTGTATGGGGAGAAAGTGGAGATCTATACGGATCATACAAGCCTCAAATATTTCTTCACCCAAAAGAAACTCAACATGTGGCAACGACGTTGGCTCGAGCTGTTGAAAGATTACGATCATACCATTCAATACCATCCTGGAAAAGTAAACGTGGTAGCTAACGTGTTGAGTAGAAGATCTTATGCGGGTACGAGTGCGATATTGTCAACGCAAAGGCCTATTTTGTATGACTTACAAAGGATGGAGATAGAGTTAAAGACTCTAGGGACCCACGTGATGATGGCAAATATACGAGTAGAACAAACTTTAATCAATAACGTTAAAGTTGCTCAATCTACAGACCTAGAGCTGATGCGTATGAGGAAGAAAGTGCAAGAAAGTGCTATTTCGTAAGCAAGAATCGATGAAGAATGAATACTTCGAGTCAAATTTAGACTTTGTATTCCTAACGACCCTGATTTAAATAATAAAAACATGATGGAGGCACACAACACATCGTTTGCAATCCATCCTAGAAGTACCAAAATGTATCATGATTTTTGGCATACATTTTGGTGGAGCAATATGAAAAGAGAAATTACGGAGTTTATCTCAAGGTGTTTAACGTGTCAACGAGTCAAGGCGGAGCATCAAGTGCCGAAAGGTCCATTGTAACCACTTGAAATTCCAGAATGGAAGTGGGAGCAAATTATCATGGATTTCGTTATTGGTCTTCCCAAGGTTTCTCAAGGCATAGATGCAATTTGGGTCATTGTTGATAGATTGACCAAGCCTACTCATTTCCTACCTATACGAGAAACTTATTAACTTGAACGTCTTGCTCGTATATACATAAATGAGATTATAAGACTGCATGGTATGCTAATATCCATAGTTTCTGATCGAGACCCAGGATTCACTTCACGATTTTGGGTTAGTTTGTAAAAAGTTATGGGCACGAATTTATGATTCAGTTCAGCATATCATCCTCAGACGGACGGGCAGTCGGAGAGGACTATTCAAACTCTTGAAAATTTATTAAGACTCTGTGTCATTGACTTCAAAGGAAGTTGGGATAAGCTCTTGCCATTGGTGGAATTCTCCTATAACAACAATTATCAAGCAAGTAATAGCGTGGCTCCATTCAAGGCGTTGTATGGACGCAAGTGTCGTTGTGACACCCCCAAATCCGGTACTTCCATTTCCACATGATTCGGTGTTCACGATACAAATATCATCTATCTATTTACCCATAATAAATGAAAACCATGCAATAGATAGAATTAAAAACCTCCCTTTATAGGGTTACAACATATGAATAATAATACAATCCCAGGTTAAACTAACCTTAAATATTTGTGCGGAATTATAAATAAATAAGTCTTAGACAACATCTTTAACTTAAGTCTTAAATAAATACATCAAATAAAATAACAAGTCATATCAAATAACAAGTCTCCATCATTTGCTAACTTTGCCCTTGCCCTTACTAGTGGAAGGTTCGTCAGCTCTTTCGTTCTTAACTGCAATGTTATTATTAAGCAAGAGTGAGCACAAGTGCCCACAAGTATAAAAATGAAATAACAGTATAATAACATGCGAAAAAAAATCAAAGACATCTGAATAAAAGCTCAACTTTTGAATCAAGAATGAATAACAAGAATCAAAAGAATTTTGAGGGTCATAAGACCTTGAACTATGTCCTAGGATAACAAGGGTTATACTTGAAACCTTTAACAGTCATAAGACTATGGACCTTCTTCTCGTACTTAGGGGGATCAGCCCTTAGTACCATACTGTGCACAATATCTTAACGCTAAAGCATAAATAATCCCCTATACAGGGTTGTTCATCTCAGTTTGACATTCGAGTCCGCACCAAAGGAAGTTTGGTTTGGATAATTCATTAAGGGTTCTGAATTTTAGAACGCTGATCAACTATGGACTAGTTGAATCATTAAGGTTTCACTAGTCTAATAAGGTTCAACAATAATGATATTCAATTTGAATAATAATCTCAAGAAGTATACAATAGAACAATTATTGTATAACTAAATCATACTTTGAAAAGATAATCAATCTTTAATAAATCATTTGAACTTGAATAATAGTAACGATAATTTATTCAAGGTAAATAATAAGCTTGAACAACAATGACAAGTAGGGTTAGGGAACTTGCTCAAATTTAAGAGTTTAAGTTTAAGAAACTTGCCTCGTGCGTAGATTACACTTTAATTAAACTCGTTCTTTGAATTTAATCCTACATACCATTCACATTCACAATGCCAGTTAATTATACTTAACTAGTCATCAAAAACTCTTTCTTTTTGTCTACTTTAATTATTGAATATACTTAATCAATTTATCACATTAACTGTCACATAATATCACTTCATAAATAATAATCTAATTATGTATCTATTAATTCAATCCACATGTAATTATGTTATTTATATGTTAAACATCTATTTTATCATCACATTATACTTCTAACATGTTTACATGTTCATTACATAAATTTACTAACACATTGTTAAACTTAGACATTTTAAAATTTATATTTCTGAAATTTCTGGAGAGTGGCGCTGCGGCGCCACTGTTATACTTGATCTTCGCGCTGCGGCGCCGTGGCGCTGCAGCCGGACACATGGCGCTGCGGCGCTGCGGCTGGAATCTTGGCGCTGCGGCGCGGTGGCGCTGCGGTGCAAATTTTTAGGCGTGAGACTGGCACCGCGGCGCGGCGAGCCAGAAACTGTTCTGCAATTCGCGAAAATTGCAGAACACAACCAAAAACTCCAATTTAATTTATTACTACACGAATTTAGACATACCCACATGTTATAATTCATGTATAATCATAATACAACATCTATAAAGTGATTTTAACCCATTAAAACATATAATCACAGAATTAAAACATAAAATTTTCCTCTGTTCTTGATGTTCTTGAAGTTTTTAACATAAATTCCTAAAATTCAACGTCGCAGATTCGTTATAAAGCCAAATCCGTTCATTTAAAGTTTGGTCTCTTCGTATTAACATGCACAATAATATACGAGTGTAAAATCTACGAAAACATTTATGTTTGACATACTAAAATCACGTATAAGGCCATAAGGCCAAAAACCCAAACTCTGTATATATTTTTTTGAAATAGCAAGTCATCAGATTAACGACATAAAATTATGAACTGATGATAAGGAATTATATATAATACATATTAAAACACATTAAAACGACATCTTACGCATATATGCACATAACTCTCACAATTTCAATTACAGAGACTTTACAGAGGTTTTGAAAGCCAAAACCTATGAAACCCCTTTTATGAAAACTAAATACGTAAAGTAGAATTTGGGAAGGAGGAGATTACCCTGTAGAATATAATTAGTAGGCTTAGTTTCCTCACTCTCAATTCTCTTCCACAGTATCTTAATTCTTCTTGGAAATTCTCAGACTCTCTCTGAATATTTCTTAGACTTAGGCAAAAATGAAAAAGAAAAAGAAGACGTCGTATATAATGATCAGATAACTGAGCGCAGAGTGGTCAGTTGGCCCAATCATGGTTAACTGCACCAACTCCTCTTAGGGCCTTGTTTGGCAAGCTTCAAAAGACTTAATCTCATTTAATTAAATAAAACCTTTATCATATAGTTTAATTAATGTCACACTCCTTTATAAAATAAACCCATATCTTATTTAATTTATTATAAATAAAATATTATAATTTCTCGTAAATTCACATAGTCACATAATTAAATATCTCATTAATAAATAATGTCAATTTATTAAATCTCTAATTTAATAATTAAATTAATTAAAATACTAATATGCTTATTAAATATTTCTTTTAATAGAATAAGCTCACATAATTACATACTTTGATAATAAAATTTCTCTACATTAATTTAATAAATGGAACACATATAATTAAATTAATCTACCATAATTGCATCAAATAATTATTTAATCCAATAATTAAATCATCAAAAATATTTATTTAATTCAATAAATATTAAAATTAAATTATAAAATTCTCGTTCGTCACATCTTTTCCCCCTTAAAAGGATTCTGTCCTCAGAATCACAACTCAATAAATTCGACCTTTCCCCCCTTACAAAGATTCTGTCCCCAGAATCTGTAAGACCCCAACTTATTAATGAATAAAATCAAATTTTCTCTAAATATTATTGTGAATAATAAGGGGCTAATTTGATATAATACTTTGGTTATGGGTGAAATGTGCAAATTTTGCAAAATAAGCAAGTGGTTATAAAATATTCATTTTGTCGGGGAATATTCGTTTGGTCGTGGAATATTCTTGCTGCCGGGGAATATTCGTACGACGGCGCAGCCTTGTGTGGGCCCCATAACGGAAAGCGATTGGATGAAGAAAACGACAAGTATAAGTTATTTATAAATAACGGCGTAGTTGTTACCGTTAATACTGTTAGAATACTCGGTGGTTAAAATACAGTAGCACACGGTATTGCACCAATTATTGATTCTTACGTAAGAAGACACTACTCAATAATTGTTACAGTAGTTACTATTCAATATTTTATTTTATTGATTCAATAATTGTTGCGTTGATATTTTATATTATTGTTGTTTCAATAATTGTTGCTGCACAGTATTTTTCATTATCAGATCAATAATTCATATTATTTGAATAATATTATTAGATAACATTATTGGCAATGTCTAGAAAGTTCTATCTAAGGAGAGGTTTGGTCATCTAATTGCGCGCCAGTAAGGAAAAATCCTTATTGGAAAGCCCCCTCTTTCCTGGGAACGGCCTGGTTGTCATAAATGTGATTCTGTAATATTATTTGTGAATAATTAATTATTGATTCATATGATAAGAAAATATTTATTTTATGTGGATATAAATGAGGGATATATTTTTGTGGTTAAAAATGAAGGAGTTAATGTTGAGATTTTTATCAGTATTTTTGTCGGAATGGAGGTATTAAAAATCAGAGTTTTTGAGATATTTTGCGAGGGTTATAATTTTTAATCCGACCGTTGGATCGTGGTAATTTTTGGATATGTTATACATATATAAGTTGAGTATATGTCCACAAATTTTGAACCGTTAAAAATGAACGTATGATTTATTATGAATTTTACGAGATGACTGGTTCAGAAATTGTTGAATTTTCGGAGTTTATCATTTTGATGAAAAATTCTAGAATTGGTGGGCCCCACTTGTGGTTGGTGAAGAAATGTGCTGAATTATATTTCAAATGTGGTGGGTGGGAATAGTAGCAGGTAAAGCCATCAGGTTGCAGGTCAAACCTACTAAAATTTTCCTATAAATAGAGGGCTAAGTTAGAATTGAAAATCACACCAGAAACAAGTTTTCTCTCTTTCTCTCTCTAGATTATTGAGTGTATTTTGTGAGTATTTATATACTTTGAGAGTTTCTATTCATCAGAGCAAGTTCTTTCAGCCTTATACCGGTATTCCGACCAGAAGTACTGATATCTTGAGGTAAGGGATATTATTTTCTTCTTAATGATATTATTTTCTTCAATATCATTATGCTGAAATATTGATATGAGTTTTTATCAAATTTGAAACTTTTTGTGTCGGGGTTACTATTCACGTATACGGCACTATTCACGTATACGGTACTATTCACGAATACGGCACTATTCACCAAAAAATAAAATTTTTCCTTTTTGTCCAAGATGTCTATTATGGTTACTATCTTTGATTGTATCCATGTTTTGATCTTTATTTTTGAATTCTGCTTCACAATTGATTATTATGAAGTATTATTGATCTTGGATAAACTGTTATACGAATCCTTACTATTTGTCCTTCTGTCTCATTGGATTCGTTCTCTTTAAGATATTTTTCATCATCCTCAGTCCTAAATGATGATATTAATGAATATCTTTGGCCTGTAGTGCAAAGATGTATGATTACTTGATGAATATCTTTGGCCTGTAGTGCAAAGATGAACAGGTGTTGAGATGAACATGACTGACAGGTGATACAAATGAATATCTTTGGCCTGTAGTGCAAAGATGAATATTTGGATAAAGATGATTATTAATTGATGTTACAGGGATAAAATATTGATGATGGACTTTTAAATCTTAGAAGATAGTAGAATTCTTTCTCTACTTGACTCTTCTAATGGTTTGCTGTTTCCGCTGCAGTTGTTGATCTAAAACTTGTTGTCGATTATATTCTATCAGATTTTTCCCTGTTGAAGACTAACGATAATTTGTTGTATATTATCTTAGTCATAATATTCTTTACTGGGCTAGTTGAGCTCACCCTTTTCCTTTTTGTTCCATTTTTCTTCTCAGGAGGTGAGAACATAGCAGGATCTAGTCGGGGTATGGAGTGATGGTTCTAGAAAGATGTTTTAGCAGTCCTCACTATTTCTGTAAAATAGTGTTTGAATAATTGTAATGAGGATTTATTTGAGTGTGGATATTGTCTAGAAGACAATATTTGTATTTAAACTCACAGTATGTGTTGTCGTATTTTGCACGACATTTGTATTATTGAAGTTGTAGTTTGCTTTCTGTACCATGTATTTGGCGACTCAGAATGGGTGTTGTATACCTATTTTGGGGGCGTCACAGTTGGTATCAGAGCTTAGGGATATGATCCCTGGCTGAGATGTGAGACAAGAACTAGGAGGGGAGAGACGGAGAATTCCTTCACTAGTATGACTTGACTAAGTTTATTTGGTGTTTATTTGGTCGGTCAGAGTATAGGGATAATATATGACATGACTATTAACCCTTGTTTTATGGCAGTATTTAAGAATGGCAGCTGAGAACGTTAATAATGGAGTAAATCAGACCGTGGAGACACCTTTGATCACCACCCAGGGGAACGTGCAACAGGAAGGCAATATTCCTCCTGTAAACAACGTTACCGAGCAAACGATGAATGATGGAATGTTTAGGAGCTTTTTGCAGTTCATGCAAAATCAGACGAGGGAGACTCGTGTGCAGAATACGGGTGGAAATGATAACGCGCGGTTTGTCACAGCTAAGCAGTTCAAAGAATTGGGACCACCAGAATTTAAGGGAAAGCCGGATCCGATCATGGCGGAAACGTGGGTCAAGCAAATTACCAAGATATTCGATGTCTTGGGATGCACGGAGGAACAGAAGGTTCCATTCGCCACCTTTATGTTCCGCGGTGAGGCAGACTACTGGTGGGAGTCTGTGAAGCGTACCCAGCCTGACGCACTCAACATGTCCTGGGAAACATTTCAAAAACTGTTCAATGACAAGTACTTTCCTGAAAGTATTCGTCATATGAAGGAGGTAGAGTTTATCAGACTGGAACAAAACAACATGACGGTGTCCCAGTACGAGGCGAAGTTTGCAGAGTTATCCAGGTTTGCACCTCATTTGGTCGAAAATGAGGAACGAATGACAAGGATGTTTCTGAGAGGTCTAAAACCCGAGATTCGACAATATCTTATCTCTCATAAATTTTCTTTATATTCAGATGTTGTAAATAGGGCTCAATTATTAGAGCGAGATAATGAGTATGTGCAACCGAGGGACCACAACCAGGGTCATACCGGTGGCGGCAGTCATCGAAGCAATGAAAACCAGCAGGGAGGAAAATATTCGGACAAAAGCGGTAACCACTCTGGTGGTAATCGTGGTCGTGATAATAGAAGGAGCGAGTCGGGAGGAGATTTCAAGAAGAGAAGGTACAACAATGATAATGTGAAGACGTCAGCACAAACATCAACTGTTTCTAGGGGAGGAGAACGACCACCGGTCGTATGTTACAAATGTGGGAAAGAGGGACATATCAGCCCAAACTGCCCACAACAATCCAAGGTATGTTATAACTGTGGAAAGGAGGGTCATATAGCTCGAGAGTGTTTTGTAGCAAAACCAAGTTCAGCGGGGATGGTGACTCCAAAAGCTGTCCCGGATAAGTCGAAATCAGCGGTTCCTGGAAGGGCGTTTGTCGTTACTGGCCAAAACGCGAGAAACCCGAACGAGGTGATCACGGGTAAGCTAATCTTGAATTCTTGCGAAGTTTATACTTTACTAGATACCGGTTCTACCCATTCTTTTATCTCTCCTGCTTGTGCTCAACGTTTAAACTTGACTCCGGAGAAATTGGACTTTAACTTATCTGTTGAAACTCCGTTGGGTGAAACCTTCGTTACATCTACAGTTTATAAATCTTGCATGATCCAAGTTGGCACTATCACATTACCTGTTGATCTTATCTCTTTAAAGATACTTGCTTTTGATGTGATTTTAGGAATTGATTGGTTAACCACTCATCATGCTAAAATTGATTGTTTTCGTAAGGTTGTTAGTTTTCATATTCCTAACCAACCTGTCATACGAATTCAAACTACTAAACCACTAAAATCAGTCACTGTCATATCAAGCCACAAAGCTATTCGTTTATTGAAAAGCGGATGTCAAGCTTTCTTAGCCCATGTAATGGATTTGAACAAAGACAAGTCAGATTTGAATAATATTTCTATTGTTAGAGAATTTCCCGATGTATTTCCTGAAGAACTTCCTGGTCTACCCCCAGAACGTGAAGTTGAATTCTTTATTGACCTTGAACCCGGTACAAAGCCCATTTCTAAAACTCCATATCGAATGGCTCCTATTGAACTTCAGGAGTTAAAAGTCCAACTACAGGAGTTGTTGGACATCGGTTTTATTCGTCCTAGTACGTCTCCTTGGGGTGCTCCTGTTTTATTCGTAAAGAAGAAAGACGGGAGTATGCGACTTTGTATCGACTATCGAGAATTGAATCATGTCACTATCAAGAATAGGTATCCGCTACCTCGCATTGATGAACCGTTTATTCAAAGAATATTTGGATCAGTTCGTTGTTGTCTTTATTGATGACATCCTCATCTATTCCAAAAGCCGTGAAGATCATGAACGCCATTTGAAGCTGGTACTGCAAAGGCTTCGTGAAAATAAGCTATATGCCAAATTGAAGAAATGTGAGTTCTGGCTTGAGGAAGTAGCATTCCTTGGGCACGTGGTGTCAAAACATGGAGTATCTGTCGACCCGGCGAAGATTGAAGCCATACAAAGTTGGGAGCAACCGAAGTCGGTAACCGAAGTACGTAGCTTTCTAGGCTTAGCTGGTTATTATCGGAGATTTGTGGAAGGATTTTCTCGAATCGCTACTCCGTTAACTCAGCTGACTCGGAAAGATACAAAATTCGTATGGAGTGAGGAATGCGAGAAGAGTTTCCAAGAACTCAAGAGGAGACTCATTTCGGCACCTGTTCTGACAATACCATCTGGTTCGGATGGATTTGTTATCTACAGCGATGCTTCAGGCAAAGGGTTAGGATGTGTTCTCATGCAACATGGGAAAGTCATAGCCTATGCCTCACGACAACTCAAAGAATATGAGAGGAATTATCCTACTCATGATTTGGAGTTGGCAGCAGTCGTTTTTGCGTTGAAGATCTGGAGACACTACCTGTATGGGGAGAAAGTGGAGATCTATACAGATCATAAAAGCCTCAAATATTTCTTCACCCAAAAGGAACTCAACATGCGGCAGCGACGTTGGCTTGAGCTGTTGAAAGATTACGATCATACCATCCAATATCATCCTGGAAAAGCAAACGTAGTAGCTGACGCATTGAGTAGAAGATCATATGCGGGTACGAGTGCAATATTGTTAACACAAAGGCCCATTTTGTATGACTTACAAAGGATGGAGATAGAGATGAAGGCTCCAAGTACCCACATGATGATATCAAATATACGAGTAGAACCGACTTTAATCGATAAAGTTAAAGCTGCTCAAGCTACGGACATGGAGCTGATGCGTATGAAGAAGAAAGTGCAAGAAGGTGCTATTCCAGAAGCAAGAATCGATGAAGAAGGAATACTTCGAGTCAACTCCAGACTTTGTGTTCCTAACGATTTTGACTTGAAGCATAGAATAATGATGGAGGCACACAACACACCGTTTGCAATCCATCCTGGGAGTACCAAAATGTATCACGATCTTCGACATACATTTTGGTGGAGCAATATGAAAAGAGAGATCGCGGAGTTTATCTCGAGGTGTTTAACTTGTCAACGTGTAAAGGCGGAGCATCAAGTGCCAAAGGGTCCATTGCAACCACTTGAGATCTCGAAATGGAAGTGGGAACACATTACTATGGATTTTGTTACGGGTCTTCCCAAGGTTTCTCAAGGCATAGATGCGATTTGGGTTATTGTTGATAGATTAACCAAATCCGCTCATTTCTTGCCGATACGTGAGACTTATTCCCTTGAACGTCTTGCTAGTATGTACGTGAACGAGATTGTGAGATTGCATGGCATGCCAGTATCCATAGTTTCGGATCGTGACCCAAGATTCACTTCACGATTTTGGGTTAGCTTGCAGAAAGCTATGGGCACGGATTTACGATTCAGTTTGGCATACCATCCTCAAACGGACGGACAATCAGAGAGGACTATTCAAACTCTTGAAGATCTATTAAGACTTTGTGTCCTAGATCTCAAAGGGAGTTGGGATAAGTACCTACCATTGGTGGAATTCTCCTACAACAACAGTTATCAGGCGAGCATAGGTGTGGCTCCATTCGAGGCGTTGTATGGAAGAAAATGTCGTTCTCCAGTATGCTGGGACGAGGTGGGTGAAGCAACATTGTTGGGACCAGAGTTGGTACGCATTACTACAGAGAAGATCCAAACGATTCGACAACGTATACAAACGGCACAGGATCGACAAAAGAGTTATGCGGATCTTCATCGGAAGGACGTGGAATTTAATATTGGGGATCATGTATTATTACGTGTTGCACCATGGAAGGGAGTTACAAGATTTGGGAAGAGAGGAAAGCTCAATCCAAGATTTGTTGGTCCATTTGAGATTCTTGAGCGAATAGGAAATGTGGCATATAGACTCGCATTACCTCCAAGCATGTCTCGTGTTCATAATGTTTTTCACATATCTATGCTTCGTAAATATGTTAAAGACCCGAACCACATTATTGAGTTAGAACCAGACGAGATAGCTGAAGATTTAACGTACGAGGAGGTACCTGTTAAGATCTTGGATAGGAAAGAGCATGTCCTACGCACGAAGGTTATACCACAAGTTAAGGTTTTGTGGAGAAACCATGCTATTGAAGAAATGACCTGGGAGTTGGAATCAGAAATGAAAGCGAGGTATCCTCACCTTTTTGAAACATCAGGTACGTACGTCAATTTCGAGGACGAAATTTCATAAGGAGGGGAGGTTGTAAGACCCCAACTTATTAATGAATAAAATCAAATTTTCTCTAAATATTATTGTGAATAATAAGGGGTTAATTTGATATAATACTTTGGTTATGGGTGAAATGTGCAAATTTTGCAAAATAAGCAAGTGGTTATAAAATATTCATTTTGTCGGGGAATATTCGTTTGGTCGTGGAATATTCTTGCTGTCGGGGAATATTCGTACGACGGCGCAGCCTTGTGTGGGCCCCATAACGGAAAGCGATTGGATGAAGAAAACGACAAGTATAAGTTATTTATAAATAACGGCGTAGTTGTTACCGTTAATACTGTTGGAATACCCGGTGGTTAAAATACAGTAGCACACGGTATTGCACCAATTATTGATTCTTACGTAAGAAGGCACTACTCAATAATTGTTACAGTAGTTATTGTTCAATATTTTATTTTATTGATTCAATAATTGTTGCGTTGATATTTTATATTATTGTTGTTTCAATAATTGTTGCTGCACAGTATTTTCCATTATCAGATCAATAATTCATATTATTTGAATAATATTATTAGATAACATTATTGGCAATGTCTAGAAAGTTCTGTCTAAGGAGAGGTTTGGTCATCTAATTGCGCGCCAGTAAGGAAAAATCCTTATTGGAAAGCCCCCTCTTTCCTGGGAACGGCCTGGTTGTCATAAATGTGATTCTGTAATATTATTTGTGAATAATTAATTATTGATTCATATGATAAGAAAATATTTATTTTATGTGGATATAAATGAGGGATATATTTTTGTGGTTAAAAATGAAGGAGTTAATGTTGAGGTTTTTATCAGTATTTTTGTCGGAATGGAGGTATTAAAAATCAGAGTTTTTGAGATATTTTGCGGGGGTTATAATTTTTAATCCGACCGTTGGATCGTGGTAATTTTTGGATATGTTATACATATATAAGTTGAGTATATGTCCACAAATTTTGAACCGTTAAAAATGAACGTATGATTTATTATGAATTTTACGAGATGACTGGTTCAGAAATTGTTGAATTTTCGGAGTTTATCATTTTGATGGAAAATTCTAGAATTGGTGGGCCCCACTTGTGGTTGGTGAAGAAATGTGCTGAATTATATTTCAAATGTGGTGGGTGGGAATAGTAGCAGGTAAAGCCATCAGGTTGCAGGTCAAACCTACTAAAATTTTCCTATAAATAGAGGGCTAAGTTAGAATTGAAAATCACACCAGAAACAAGTTTTCTCTCTTTCTCTCTCTAGATTATTGAGTGTATTTTGTGAGTATTTATATACTTTGAGAGTTTCTATTCATCAGAGCAAGTTCTTTCAGCCTTATACCGGTATTCCGACCAGAAGTACTGATATCTTGAGGTAAGGGATATTATTTTCTTCTTAATGATATTATTTTCTTCAATATCATTATGCTGAAATATTGATATGAGTTTTTATCAAATTTGAAACTTTTTGTGTCGGGATTACTATTCACGTATACGGCACTATTCATGTATACGGTACTATTCACGAATACGGCACTATTCACCAAAAAATAAAATTTTTTCCTTTTTGTCCAAGATGTCTATTATGGTTACTATCTTTGATTGTATCCATGTTTTGATCTTTATTTTTGAATTCTGCTTCACAATTGATTATTATGAAGTATTATTGATCTTGGATAAACTGTTATACGAATCCTTACTATTTGTCCTTCTGTCTCATTGGATTCGTTCTCTTTAAGATATTTTTCATCATCCTCAGTCCTAAATGATGATATTAATGAATATCTTTGGCCTGTAGTGCAAAGATGTATGATTACTTGATGAATATCTTTGGCCTGTAGTGCAAAGATGAACAGGTGTTGAGATGAACATGACTGACAGGTGATACAAATGAATATCTTTGGCCTGTAGTGCAAAGATGAATATTTGGATAAAGATGATTATTAATTGATGTTACAGGGATAAAATATTGATGATGGACTTTTAAATCTTAGAAGATAGTAGAATTCTTTCTCTACTTGACTCTTCTAATGGTTTGCTGTTTCCGCTGCAGTTGTTGATCTAAAACTTGTTGTCGATTATATTCTATCAGATTTTTCCCTGTTGAAGACTAACGATAATTTGTTGGTATATTATCTTAGTCATAATATTCTTTACTGGGCTAGTTGAGCTCACCCTTTTCCTTTTTGTTCCATTTTTCTTCTCAGGAGGTGAGAACATAGCAGGATCTAGTCGGGGTATGGAGTGATGGTTCTAGAAAGATGTTTTAGCAGTCCTCACTATTTCTGTAAAATAGTGTTTGAATAATTGTAATGAGGATTTATTTGAGTGTGGATATTGTCTAGAAGACAATATTTGTATTTAAACTCACAGTATGTGTTGTCGTATTTTGCACGACATTTGTATTATTGAAGTTGTAGTTTGCTTTCTGTACCATGTATTTGGCGACTCAGAATGGGTGTTGTATACCTATTTTGGGGGCGTCACAGAATCGCTTACAAATAATTAAGTAAATAATTGAGGGTAATTCTTCATCATATTCTCTTCCAGTTCCCACGTAGCTTCTTCAGCATTGTGGTTTCTCTAAATTACCTTAACTGAAGGTATAACTTTATTTCTCAGAACTTGTTCTTTTCGGTCGACAATTTGGACAGGAATTTCTTCGTAAGATAAGTCTTTCTCAAAATGTAGGGGTTCATATTTAATTACATGGAAGACGTTATGGATATTCTCGAGTGCTGGAGGTAAGGCTACCTCATATACGACTTCACCGATTCTTCTCAGTACTTCAAAGGGTCCAATGAATCTTGGGCTTAATTTCCCTTTCTTTCTGAATCTGATCTTTCCTTTCCAAGGAGAGACCTTCAAGAAAACATAACTACCTGATTCAAACTCGATATTTTTACGATGTGGGTCAGCGTATTTCTTCTATCGATCTTGGGCCACTACCAGTCGTGCTCGGATCACTTTGACTATTTCTACTGTCTACTGTACCAATTCTGGCCCTAGCAATTGTCTCTCACCAACTTCATCCCAGTAAAGCGAAGATCTGCACTTTCTACCGTATAACGCTTCGTAAGGCGGCATGCCAATACTAGCGTGGTAACTGTTGTTGTAGCCGAACTCTACTAATGGTAGATGATCATCCCAATTTCCTTTAAAGTCCATCACACAGGCTCTTAGCATATCTTCTAATATCTAAATCGTTCTCTCACTCTGTCCGTCTGTTTGAGGGTGGTAAGCTGTACTCATTCGCAATTGTGTACCCATGCATTCCTGAAGACGTTTCCAAAAATTTGATGTGAAGCGCGGATCCCTATCTGAAACAATTGATACCGGAACTCCGTGCCTCGAAACAATCTCTTTTACATATAGCCTGGCCAACTGATCTAAGTTGAATCTTATTTTGATCGGAAGGAAGTGTGCAGATTTCGTCAGTCGGTCAACGATAACCCATACTGCGTCGTAGCCTTTCTGAGTCGTCGGAAGGCCAACCACGAAGTCCATTGTAATATGTTCCCATTTCCACTCTGGGATCTCTAACTGTTGTAGCAATCCACTCGGTCTCTAATGTTCCGCTTTCACTTTCTGACAGGTCAGACACTTGGCAACACATTCACCAACATCACGCTTCAATTTCGGCCACCAGAAATATTGTCTAAGATCTTGGTACATCTTGGTACTACCAGGGTGAATCGAATATCGTGAACTATGAGCCTCGCTTAAAATATCTTCCTTAATCTCTTGTACTAGCGGTACCCAAATTCTACTCTTAAATCTCAGTATTCCTTCCTTATCCATCTTAAATCTCGGTTCTGTTCCTTCAGATATCTTCTTTGTCACCTTTTTGCATTCATCATTCTGAAGCTGAGCTTCCTTCACTTTATCTAGTAGAGTTGTACCAAATTGCATCTGAAATAGCTTTTCATCAATCTCCATTGGATACTTCACTTCTAACTCCAGTTTTTCTATTTCTGTGATTAGCTCCTCCTGAGCAGTCAACATCATCAATTTCTCACAACCCTTTCTACTTAAGGTGTCAGCAACTACATTTGCTTTACCCAGATGATATAAAATCTCACAGTCGTAATCCTTAATTAATTTTAACCATCTTCATTGACGCATATTCAAATCCTTCTGTGTGAAAATATATTTCAGACTCTTGTGGTCCGTATATATCTCACACTTCTCCCCGTAGAGATAGTGCCTCCAAATTCTTAGAGCAAAAACAACTGCAGCTAACTCCAAATCATGGGTCGGGTATCCCTTCTCGTAATCCTTCAATTGTCGTGATGCATACGCAATGACTTTACCATTTTGCATCAGCACACAACCAAGTCCTTTATGCGAAGCATCACTAAAAATAACAAAATTGCCTGTATCATCCGGAAGAGATAACACAGGTGTCGTACTCAACCTCTTCTTTAATTCTTGAAAGCTCTCCTCACACTTCTCCGTCCAAACAAATTTCACAGCTTTTCGAGTTAAATTTGTTAACAGAGTTGCGATCTTAGAAAAATCTTGAATGAATCTTCTATAATATCCCGCCAATCCAAGAAAACTTCTTACTTCTGACGGCGTTCTCGGCTGATCCCAGTTAATCACGGCTTTGACTTTAGATGGATCTACCGAAATTCTATTTTTATCGATCAGGTGACCAAGAAATTGCACTCGTTCGATCCAGAATTCGCATTTGGAAAATTTAGCGTACAACTTCTCCCTTTTCAATACTTCCAACGTTAATCTCAAATGTTCTTTATGTTCTTCTTTGATTTTGGAATATACCAGAATGTCGTCTATAAATACCACTACGAATTTGTCCAAAAACGGCTTGAACACACCATTCATTAGTCCCATAAATGCTGTAGGAGCATTCGTTAGACCAAACGACATTACTAAAAATTCGTAGTGACCGTATCGCGTTCTGAACGCTGTCTTCGGTACATCCTCTGGCCTCACCTTCAGCTGGTGATAGGAAAAGTATCTTGCTCCCTTTAATTGATCAAACAGATCGTCGATTCTTGGTAATGGATATCTATTCTTAATCGTGACCTTGTTCAGTTCTCTGTAGTCAATGCAGAGCCTCATCGATTCGTCCTTCTTTTTCACAAACAATATCGGCGCTCCCCACGGTAATACGCTCGGTTGAATGTACTTTTTGTCCAGTAATTCTTGTAGTTGGACCATCAATTCTTTCATCTCTACTGGTGCCATTCGGTATGGTGCCTTCGATATTGGAGCGGTTCCGGGCGCCAAATCGATCACGAAATCTACCTCTCTATCTGGTGGAAGTCCTGGCAAATCGTCTGGAAATACATCGACGAAGTCCCTCACAATCGGTATCTCTTCTACCTTCAGATTCTCTTTTCGACTGTCGACTATGTAAGCTTGATATCCTACACAGCCTTGTCTTAACAACCTCTTGGCCTGCATCATCGCCAGAAAATTCTCTTGTCTAGGCGACTTGCTACCATAAAACACAACCTTTGACGGAGTCATAAGGTTAATACGCTTCTTCTGGCGGTCAATTACAGCCCCATAATTGGATAACCAATCCATACCCAAAATAACGTCAAATTCCCCAAGCCGAATAGGGATAAGATCTACGTTCATGATATTACCCTTAATATTCACCCTACAGTTCTTAAACACGTACTTAACAGGAATTATCTCTCTATTCGCAATTTCTATATTCATGGGATATTCCAACTCATCCATAAGCAAATCTAAACTATTAGCAAAGTCTTTGGATATAAAGGAACAAGTAGCACCCGAATCAAATAAAACATAAGCATTAATTTTATTGATCGGAATGATACCTGACACCACGTCACGAGACAAGATTGTGTCCTGCACTGTTATATTGAAAGTTCTGGCGGTCGGTCGGTTTGTTACGGTTGGTCCGGTGATGGTTAAGGCATTTCCACTGTTATTTCCACGGTTACCTCCTGATACTGCTCCTCCTGGTCCCTTTTTAGGGCAGTCTCTTGCTAGATGATCCTTCGAACCACTAATGAAACAAGCACCCTTCTTTGGGTTAGGACAATTAGGTGATATGTGGCCTTCCTGACCACAATTGTAGCATACTCTCTTTCCCTTCATACAAACTCCTAGATGAGCTTTCCCACAGGTCGGGCATGCTTCGATCTTTTTCTTCTGCCCACCTTGTTAACTTCCAGCTGACGAGTTATCCGTCCACTTCCTCTTCTGATTATGAGTACCCCCAATGTTACTCCCACCAGTCTTGTTATTTTCTTCACCTTCACTCTTCTTCTTCTTCTGCTCTTGATTGTACTTGGTCACCGCATCGCTCCCACCTTCAGCGAAGATGGCCTTTTCCAATACTCTGGCAAACGTGTTTATCTGAAACATTAACACCTTACTGTAAACCCAAGGCTTTAGTCCTTGTTCAAATCTTCTGGCCTTTCTTTCGTCAGTATGTACTTGGTACGGGGCAAATCTTGCCAACTCATCGAATTTAGCCGCGTAATCAGGTACGCTCATGTTTCCCTGCTTCAGTTCCAAAAATTGAATCTCCATCTGATTCTGCGAACTAGTTGGGAAGTACATTTTGAAAAATATTTCTTTAAATCTCTCCCATGTAATTACACCTTCACCTCCTCGTACTTTGTTTGCTTGCCACCAGTAGCTAGCCTCAGACTTCAACATAAACGTTGCGAAAGCGGTCTTCTGGTCTTCTCTAACCCTAGCAACGTTGAATACTTTCTCCATTTCCATGACCCACGTTTGAGCCTCGATTGGGTTTCTGGAACCTTTGAACTCTGGCGGTCCCACCGCCTTGAAGTCTTTAAACGTTGTGTTTGGTGGAGCTTGAGGTTGATTGTTCATTGCTCCCGTCAGTAAGTTCACCAACTGCTGAACAGGATTAGTGTTGGCGTTATTGTTATTATTGGTTGATTCTTCTTGAGCCGGTTGACGCTGTTATCTTCTCTTTGGCGGCATTTTTTTCTGTTAAATACACGCTTATTAGAACTTTATTTATTTCTCTAAATAGTTAAGGCATTACTCAACAATTTAACATACTCATTTAACACATCATCTCAAATAATTTTATATATTTTCATTCAAATCAAAAGTTTTAACATCAAACTATAGCATAACTGCTATTTACATCAACTATCCTGGAATAAAGAATCCACAGGATTTAAAATATTAACATATTCCTTCGTTCATAAACACATCAGAATTTACATATAAAAACTAATTAAGTCTTTCACATAATTAAACGGATTCTAATCCTGTCTATCAAGGTGCTGAATAGCCTTGCCACGCTCCTCATCCATGATACGAGACATCGTCCTGCGATCCAGCATATACGACGGAAGTCCTTCGAACTGGATGGGGTATCTCAAAACTCGTTCCTGAGCCTCATCCATTGCATGATTAAGTGTGGAGTGTGTCTCTTCAAGCTTTGCCTTCTTTGCACGACTATCATCTTCTGCACGATCAGCTCGACGTGATTCTCTTACCCATCCTTCCTCTGCTATTTTCAGTCTTTCGGAGGTTTCTTTCAGTTCCTTCTTCAACTTCTCTATCTCCTCGGTCTTATCTTCGGTTTGACCCTTCTCATGGATCAAATCCCATTCTACATTTCCCAATCGTGAGTGAAGAGTCGAAATCTCCCTCTCCTTCTCCTCTAAAGTAGACTGCTGAACAGTCGCTCGCTCAGTCAATTTCTGAACCTCGTCTTGTAATTCCACGTTACGGTCGTATATCGTGTCTTACATCTCCGCATCAACGGTGTACCGTGGTAACTGCTCTTCTTCCTCTTCCTCATCAAATTCCTCCTCAGGATCCTCCTCAGGATCAGTCTCAGGCTCATGCTCCTGACCAACAACGGTGATCAATGGAGATGACTCCCTCTGAACTAACTGTTCCCTAACAACATGTATGTCTCGGGGCTCCTCCTCTGTAGGTACTATAGGTAATCGGGGTTCTTCCTCCCCTGCTTGACTAGCTTCTCCAACATTCGTCATCCTGACAACAAAATTTTAAGTTTTAGTTACTAAGTCGTACTAACGAGCACATAAATTAACACATAACACATAATGTATTTAATTATCTTCAATAAATTACCAAAAATTCATTTCTTAGAACTCGATAAGAGTTTTCCATTACTATCTTCTTCTATAAGGCTACTACCTAAGGTTGTTTCCCCACCTAAGGTCCATAACCTACAGCTTTGATACCAACCTGTGACACCCCCAAATCCGGTACTTCCATTTCCACAGGATTCGGTGTTCACGATACAAATATCACCTATTTATTTACCCATAATAAATGCAAACCATGCAATAGATAGAATTAAAAACCTCCCTTTATAGGGTTACAACATCTGACTAATAATACAATCCCAGGTTAAACTAACCTTAAACATCTGTGCGGAATTATAAATAAATAAGTCTTAAACAACATCTTTAACTTAAGTCTTAAACAAATACATCATATAAAATAACAAGTCATATCAAATAACAAGTCTCCATCATTTGCTAACTTTTCCCTTGCCCTTACTAGTGGAAGGTTCGTCAGCTCTTTCGTTCTTAACTACAATGTTATTATTAAGCAAGAGTGAGCACAAGTGCCCACAAGTATAAAAATAAAATAACAGTATAATAACATGCGAAAAAAAACCAAAGACATCTGAATAAAAGCTCAACTTTTGAATCAAGAATGAATAACAAGAATCAAAAGAATTATGAGGGTCATAAGACCTTGAACTATGTCCTAGGTTAACAAGGGTTATACTTGAAACCTTTAACAGTCATAAGACTATGGACCTTCTTCTCGTACTTAGGGGGATCAGCCCTTAGTACCATACTGTGCACAATATCTTAACGCTAAAGCGTAAATAATCCCCTATACAGGGTTGTTCATCTCAGTTTGACATTCGAGTCCGCACCAAAGGAAGTTTGGTTTGGATAATTCATCAAGGGTTCTAAATTTTAGAACGCTCATCAACTATGGACTAGTTGAATCATTAAGGTTTCACTAGTCTAATAAGGTTCAACAATAATGATATTCAATTTGAATAATAATCTCAAGAAGTATACAATAGAACAATTATTGTATAACTAAATCATACTTTGAAAAGATAATCAATCTTTAATAAATCATTTGAACTTGAATAATAGTAACGATAATTTATTCAAGGTAAATAATAAGCTTGAACAACAATGACAAGTAGGGTTAGGGAACTTGCTCAAATTTAAGAGTTTAAGTTTAGGAAACTTGCCTCGTGCGTAGATTACACTTTAATTAAACTCGTTCTTTGAATTTAATCCTACATACCATTCACATTCACAATGCCAGTTAATTATACTTAACTAGTCATCAAAAACTCTTTCTTTTTGTCTACTTTAATTATTGACTATACTTAATCAATTTATCACATTAACTGTCACATAATATCACTTCATAAATAATAATCTAATTATGTATTTATTAATTCAATCCACATGTAATTATGTTATTTACATGTTAAACATCTATTTTATCATCACATTATACTTATAACATGTTTACATGTTCATTACATAAATTTACTAACACATTGTTAAACTTAGACATTTTAAAATTTACATTTCTGAAATTTCTGGAGAGTGGCGCTGCGGCGCCACTGTTATACTTGATCTTCGCGCTGCGGCGCCGTGGCGCTGCAGCCGGACACATGGCGTTGCGGCGCTGCGGCGCTGTGGCGCTGCGGCTGGAATCTTGGCACTGCGGCGCGGTGGTGCTGCGGTGCAGATTTTTAGGCGTGAGACTGGCACCACGGCGCGGCGAGCCAGAAACTGTTCTGCAATTCGCGAAAATTACAGAACACAACCAAAAACTCCAATTTAATTTATTACTACACGAATTTAGACATACCCACATGTTATAATTCATGTATAATCATAATACAACATCTATAAAGTGATTTTAACCCATTAAAACATATAATCACAGAATTAAAACATAAAATTTTCCTCTGTTCTTGATGTTCTTGAAGTTTTTAACATAAATTCCTAAAATTCAACGTCACAGATTCGTTATAAAGCCAAATCCGTTCATTTAAAGTTTGGTCTCTTCGTATTAACATGCACAATAATATACGAGTGTAAAATCTACGAAAACATTTATGTTTGACATACTAAAATCACGTATAAGGCCATAAGGCCAAAAACCCAAACTCTGTATATTTTTTTTTGAAATAGCAAGTCATCGGATTAACGACATAAAATTATGAACTGATGATAAGGAATTATATATAATACATATTAAAACACATTAAAACGACATCTTACGCATATATGCACATAACTCTCACAATTTCAATTACAGAGACTTTACAGAGGTTTTGAAAGCCAAAAACTATGAAACCCCTTTTATGAAAACTAAATACGTAAAGTTGAATTTGGGAAGGAGGAGATTACTCTGTAGAATATAATTAGTAGGCTTAATTTCCTCACTCTCAATTCTCTTCCACAGTATCTTAATTCTTCTTGGAAATTCTCAGACTCTCTCTGAATATTTCTTAGACTTAGGCAAAAATGAAAAAGAAAAAGAAGACGTCGTATATAATGATCAGATAACTGAGCGCAGAGTGGTCAGTTGGCCCAATCATGGGTTAACTGCACCAACTCCTCTTAGGGCCTTGTTTGGCAAGCTTCAAAAGACTTAATCCCATTTAATTAAATAAAACCTTTATCATATAGTTTAATTAATATCACACTCCTTTATAAAATAAACTCATATCTTATTTAATTTATTATAAATAAAATATAATAATTTCTCGTAAATTCACATAGTCACATAATTAAATATCTCATTAATAAATAATGTCAATTTATTAAATCTCTAATTTAATAATTAAATTAATTAAAATACCAATATGCTTATTAAATATTTCTTTTAATAGAATAAGCTCACATAATTACATACTTTGATAATAAAATTTCTCTACATTAATTTAATAAATGGAACATATATAATTAAATTAATCTACCACAATTGCATCAAATAATTATTTAATCCAATAATTAAATCATCGAAAATATTTATTTAATTCAATAAATATTAAAATTAAATTACAAAATTCTCGTTCGTCACAGTCGTTCTTTAGTATGCTGGAATGAGGTGGGTGAAGCAATATTGTTGGGACCAAAATTGGGTACGTATGACAACGAAAAAGATTTAAATGATCCGGCAACGTATAAAAATCTCACAAGATCGACAAAAGAGTTATGTTGATCTTCATCGAAAGGACGTGGAATTTAATGTTGGAGAGCACGTGTTGTTATGTGTTGCTCCATAGAAAGGAGTTACGAGATTTGGAAAGAGAGGAAAGATCAATCATCGATTCATTGGCCCATTTAAAATTCTTGATCGAGTAGGAACTGTGGCCTATAGACTCACCTTACTGCCAAGTATGTCTCGGGTTCATAACATTTGTTACATATCTATATTACGTAAATATGTGGAAAACCCGAACCACATTATTGAATTAGAACCAGACGAGATAGCGGAAGATTTAACGTATGAAGATGTACATGTTAAAATCTAATATAAGAAGGAATATATTCTACGCTCCAAGGTTATACCTCAAGTTAAAGTTTTGTGGAGAAACCATGATGTTGAGGAAATGACCTGGGAGTTAGAATCTGAAATAAAATCAAGGTATCCTCACCTCTTCGACATTCCAGGTACGTACCCTAATTTCAAGGACGAAATTTTATAAGAAGGGGAGGTTGTATGACCCCAACTTTTATAAATAAAGATTATTTTTTTTCGAAATATATTCTTGAATATTATGGTGTGAATTTGGTATAATAGTTGTGGGTAATATTTATAAATTTTACAAAGTAAGCAAGTGGTTATAAAATATTCGATTGGCCGGAGAATATTTATTTTAACAGGGAATATTCGTACGACGGCACAATCATTGGTGGACCCCACAACGAAATTATTTTCGGAGTTAGAAAACCATAGAAATATCTTTTTATAAAAGTAACGGCGAAAGTTTTACCGTTAACTGTTGAAATGCCCAGTGATAAAAGTATAGTAATACGTGTGGTTGCATAGTAGCACACTGTATTAATTATTGATGCTTACGTGAGAAGTCACTCAGTTATACTCAATTATTGCTACAGTAATTGCTGCATAGTATCACACGTTATTTGATTCAATTATTGTCAATATTTTATATATTATTAAATCAATAATTGAGATGACAAGTTATTCATATTATTATTTGTATAATTAACAATTTCTGGAAAGTTCTGTAGAGGAAAGAGATTTGGTCACCTAATTGTGTGCCAATAGGGAGAAATTATTATCAGAAAGCCGCCTCTTTTCTGGAAACGATCTGGTTGTTAATATTGTGAGTTATAATAATGGTGAATAAATGTTGTTAAAAATATTGAGGGGATTTTTATGAAGTTTTTGTTGTAAATTTTGGCGTATTATTTGGACCCCCACTTACACATTTATTTTAAAATAATCGGTAGAAGATTATTCGGTGTGTGTGTGTGTGTCTATATATATATATATATATATATATATATATATATATATATAATGTGGTAGGGCCCACGTGTGATAATGACATGTGGGGGGAAGTTTTTGCAGGTTCACGGGTGGATGAGAAAAAAAGGTTTATATTATTATTATTATTATTATTATTATTATTATTATTATTATTATTATTATTATTATTATTATATATATATATTATAATAAGTTTTGTTTTTTATGAAAAATAGAATATATTATATTTTATTATGCATATTATTTGCATAGTGTCTGCATAGTGTTTGCATAGTAAAATCAGAAGAAAAAAAATTCTTCAGCCAATTCAGTCCGTGAACTACCCCACTCTGCACACTTGATTTTCTAAATTCAAATAGTATCCTTCCATTCTCCTATAAATAGGATGCTTAGTTTAGAATTGAAAATCACACCAAAATCAGAAAATTCTTCTTCTATAATATTGAGCGTATTTCTTTCGAGTTTTAGGAAGCTTTGAGTGTAGAAAACAGTGAAAGTTTTCTTCAAGAATATCCCCGCTATACCAATTAGAATACTCTTCTTTTTAAGGTAAGGGATATTATTTTTGTTCAATACTCGTAAGAAATAATATTTTCTTCCAGACTCTGTAGTATGTAAGTAATATTATTTCGTTTCAGATTTTGAATTTTACACTCGTTTTGTTAAGTTTTGGCTTCTATACTCCATGAAATTAGTAGAATATCCTTAAAATTTACGCTTCATCCAGTATCTTTTCATAAAAATATAATCCTGAGTATTCTTGATAAATTTTAACTTTTTCATGCCAGAGTACTATTCACGGGATACTATTCCTAAAATACTATTCACGGGGTACTATTTACTCAGTTACTATTTATCCGGGGTACTATTCATGACAAAAAGTGATTTCTTTTCAGTCCAAATTATTTTTGATACAATATTATTCTTGAATTTTACTCCACAAAGCAGTATCATGTTGACAATTTAGAAATTTATTGAATTTTGGATAAATTGAGTTATAAATCTTTAAAATTTATCTTTTGCTTTCATTTAATTGAATTCTTATATCATTGTCATCATCCTCATGCTTATATTGTGATGAAAGTCATCTTTAGCCCGTAGTGTATAGATGGAATGTAGATTGGTATGATTATGATCAGGGATTATTAGGTATAATCATGACCTGTAATGTTACTAATGATGTGATAAAAGTCCTCATTGGCCCGTAGTGCATTGATGGACAGTTGTTGGTATGATCATGACCATTGATGATTACACGAATATCCTTGGCCCGTAGTGCATAGATAATTCGTGGACGTGATACTAATGAATATCCTTGGCCCGTAGTGCATGGATAATTCAGTGATTGGATTATTTATTAAGCTGAGTCTCAGCGATAAAATTGATGATAAACTTTTTAAATCATAGAAGATAGTAGATATCATGCTCAACTTGACTCTTCTAATGGATTGCTTGTTCCATTGTAATTAAACTTGATGTTTATTATATTTTATAAGTTTAACACTGTTGAAGACTAACGATAATTTATTCTGCATTATCTTAGTCATAATATTTCTTATTGGGCTAGTTGAGCTCACCCTTTTGCTTTCATTGTTCTCTTCAGGAAATGAGAACGTAGCCGGGACTAGTCGAAAAATGGAGTGACGGTCCGAGATGGTTGTTTTAGTGCTCCCCACTATTTTGTGTGATAATAAATGTAATAAGGATTGAATTTAAGTTTGGATATTGTCTAGAAGACAATATTCTTGTTAAAACTCAATTATGTTTTGTCGTATTTTACACGACAGTTGCATTAATTAAGTTTGTATTTGAATTCTATACCATGTATTTGGCGACTCAGAATGGGTGATGTATACCTATTTTGGGGGCATCACATTATTGGTTAAAGGTTTTAAATGGTATACTGATAAGTTGGAAACTCGTGATTTTCCTGTGCAATCCATGATTATTTCGTAAATAGTATCCTACCATTCTCCTATAAATAGGATGCTTAGTTTAGAAATGAAAAGCACACCAGAATCAGAGAATTCTTCTTCTATAATATTAAGAGTATTTCTTTCGAGTTTAAGGAAGCTTTGAGTGTAGAAAATAGTACAAGTTTTCTTCAAGAATATCTCTGCCATACCAATCAGAAATACTCTCCTTTTAAGGTAAATGATATTATTTTTGTTCAATATTTGTATAAAATAATATTTTCTTTCATACTCTGTAGTATGTAAGTAATATTATTTCGTTTCATATTCCTAATTCTACACTCATTTTGTTAATATTGCTTCTATACTCCTTGAAATTAGTAGAATATCCTTGAAATTTGCGATTCATCTAGTATCTTTTTACGAAAATATTTTTCTGAACATCCTTGTTAATTTTTAATCTTTTCATTTTGGGGTACTATTCACAGGATACTATTCATGAAGTTACTATTCACGGGATACTATTCACTCAGGTACTATTCACCAGGGGTACTATTCATGACAAAAATTGAGTTCTTTTCTGTCTAAATTATTTTTGATACATGAATATTATTCTTAAATTTTAATCCACAAAGCAGTTATCATGTTGACAATTTAGACATTTTTAAACTCTGGATAAATTAAAAATCTTTAATATTTATCCTTGAATTCGTTTGATTGATGCTTGTATCATTGTCATCATTCTCATGCTTATATTGTGATGAAAGTTATCTTTGACCCGTAGTGCATAGATGGACTGTTGATTGGTATGATTATGAACAGAAATTATGTATCGGTATAATAATGACCTATAATGTTACAAATGATGTGGTAAAAGTCCTCATCGGCCCGTAGTGTATTGATGGACAGTTGTTAGCATGATCATGACCACTGGTGATAATAACGAATATCCTTGGCCCGTAGTGAATGGATGATTCGTGGATGTGATACTAATTAATATCCTTGGCCCATAATGCATAGATAATTCGATGACGTGGATTATTTATTGAGCTATGTTACATCGATAAAATATTGATGATGAACTTTTAAATAATAGAAGATAGTAGATATCATGCTCTACTTGACTCTTCTAATGGATTGCTTATTCCGCTGCAGTTAAACTTATTGTTTATTGTATTCTATCAGTTTTATACTGTTGAAGGCTAACGATAACTTATTCTGCATTATCTTAGTCATAATATTCTTTACTGGGCTAGTTGAGCTTACCCTTTGCTTTTATTATTCTGTTCAGGAAATGAGAACATAGCTGGGACTAGTTGGGGAATGGAGTGACGGTCCAAGATGGTGGCTGTAGTAGTCCTCACTATTTTATAAAATAGTGTGATAATAATTGTAATGAGGACTCCATTTGAGTTTGAATATTATCTACAAAATAATATTCATGTTAAAACTCTCATCTTATGTTTTGTCGTATTTTGCACGACAATTGTATAATTAAGTTTGTATTTGAATTTTGTACCATGTATTTGGCAACTCAGAATGGGTTTTGTATACCTATTTTGTGGGCGTCACAGTTGGTATCAAAGCTTAGGGATATGATCCCTGGCTAAGATTTGAGGCTAGAACTAGGAGGGGAGACGCGGATAAATCTTTCGCTAGTATGACCTACCTAAGCTTATTTGTTATTTAATTGGTCGGTCAGAATATAGGGATAATATGTGGCATGTCAATTAACCATTGTTTTGTGGTAGTGTTTGAAAATGACATCTGAAAAAATGTTGAGATAAGCAATGGAGTACATGAGACCGTTGAGTCACCGATGATCAATAACCAGGATAATGTGCATCAGGAAGGAAATAATCCTCAGGTAAACAACAACACCGACCAAATGATGAACAATGGGATGTTCAGAAGCTTTATGCAATTCATGCAACATCAGGCGAGAGAGACTCATGTTCAAAATACAGGTGGAAACACTGGTAACTCTCGGATGGTCACCGCTAAGCAATTCAAGGAGCTGGGACCACCAGAGTTTTTGGAAAAGCCAGAGTCACTTAAGGCAGAGACGTGGATTAAGCATATCACCAAGATATTTGATGTCTTGGGATGCTCTGAGGAGTAAATGGTTCCCTTTTCCACCTTCATGTTACGAGGAGAGGCATATTATTGGTGAAAATTTGTAAAACGTACTCAGCCTTCTGCACTAAAGATGTCTTGGGAGAAGTTCCATGAATTATTCAACGACAAGTACTTTCCTGAAAGTATTCGTCACATGAAGGAGGCAGAATTTATCAAGCTGGAGCAAAACAATATGACCGTATCGCAGTACGAGGCTAAGTTTGCCGAGTTATCTCAGTTTGCATCTCATTTGGTTGATAATGAGGAGTGAATGACGCAAATGTTTCTGCGAGGTTTCAAACCCGAAATACATCAATACCTCATTTCTCACAAACTTTGCTTGTATTCAAATGTTTTGAATAGGGCTCAGTTATTGGAGCGCGATAATGAGTCAACCCAACCAAGAGATAGCAGCCGACAAAACGATAATACCAGTGGTAACAGTCATCGAAGCGGTGATAACAAACGTGGAGGAAATCAACAAGCCAGAAATGTTAACCACTTCGATGGTAACCCTAGCCAAGATAATAAAAGAAATGAGTCAAGTAGAAATTTCAAGAAGAGAAGGTTCAATAATGATGGAAAGACAGTAGCACAAACACCCATTTTCAAGGAAGGAGAACGACCACCGGTCGTATACTACAAATGCGGAAGGGAGGAACACATCAGTCCAAACTATACGTAGCAACCCAAAGCGTGTTACAATTGCAGAAAAGAAGGTCACCTAGCTCGATTTTGTAGTGTAGAGAAGTCAAGTCCAGCTGGGATGGAGACACCAAAGGCTATCCCAGACAAGTCAAAGTCGGTAGTTCAAGGGAGAGCGTTTGTCGTGACCTCCCAAAAAGCGAGGAACCCAAATGAAGTTATTGCGGGTAAGCTAATCATAAACTCTTGCGAAGTCTATACCATATTTGATACCGGTTTTACCCATTCTTTTATTTCACCTACTTGCGCTCAACGTTTAAATTTGACTCTATAGAAATTAGACTTTGACTTATCTGTTGAAACTCCGTTGGGAGAAACCTTCATTATATCCACTGTTTATAAATCTTGTTTGATTCAAATCGGCACCCTCACATTACATGTCGATCTTGTCTCTTTGAAAATACTTGCATTTGATGTGATTTGAGGGATTGATTGGTTAACTACTCATCATGCTAAAATTTATTGTTTTCGTAAGGTTATTAGCTTTCATATTCCTAACCAACCTATTATGCGAATTCAAGCAACCAAACCACTAAAGTCAATCACTGTCATATCAAGTCATAAAGCCATTCGTTTATTGAAAAACGGATGTCAAGCTTTCTTAGCCCATGTCACAGATTTAAACAAAAATACGTCAAATTTGAATGATATTTCTATTGTTAATAATTTCCTGACGTATTCCCTGAAGAACTTCTTGGCCTACCGCCAAAGCGTGAAATTGAGTTTCGTATTGACCTTGAACCTGGTACAAAACTCATTTCCAAAACCCCATATCAAAGGGCTCCTATTGGACTTTAGGAGTTAAAAACCCAACTACAGGAATTGTTAGACATCGGTTTCATTCGTCCTAGTACGTCTCCTTGGGGTGCTCCTGTTCTATTCGTAAAGAAGAAAGATGGGAGTATGCGACTTTGTACTGATTATCGGGAGTTGAATCATGTCACCATCAAAAATAGGTACCCGTTGCCTCGCATTGATGACCTGTTTGACAAGTTGCAAGGCGCTAAATTCTTTTCAAAGATTGATCTTCGTTCCGGATATCATCAGTTAAAGATTAAAACTAATGACATTCCAAAGACTGCTTTCAGAACTCGGTACGGGCATTATGAATTATTAGTCATATCTTTTGGATTGACCAATGCTCCTGTTGCCTTCATGGATATGATGAACCGAGTATTCAAGGAATATTTGGATCATTTTGTAGTTATCTTTATTGATGACATCCTCATTTACTCCAAAAGCCGTGAAAATCATGAGAAACACTTGAGGCAGATACTCCAAAAGCTTCGTGAAAACAAGCTATACGCTAAGTTGAAGAAATGCGAGTTCTGGCTTGAGGAAGTAGCATTCCTTTGGCACGTGATATCAAATCACGGAATATCTATTGACCCAGCGAAGATTGAAGCAATACAAAACTTGGAGCAATCTAAGTCAGTAACCTAAGTACATAGCTTTCTGGGCTTAACTAGTTATTATCGGAGATTCGTGGAAGGATTTTCTCGAATCGCTACTCCATTAACTCAGCTGACTCGAAAAGATATAAAATTCGGTTGGAGCGAGGAATGTGAAAAGAGTTTTCAAGAACTCAAGAGGAGACTCATTTCAGCACCTGTTCTGACAATACCATCTAGTTCAGAGGGATTTGTCATATTCAACAATGCTTTAGGCAAAGGTTTAGGATGTATTCTCATGAAACATGGGAAAGTCATAGTTTATACCTCACGACAACTCAAAGAATATAAGAGAAATTATCCTACTCATGATCTAGAGTTGGCAGCAGTCGTTTTTGCACTAAAGATCTGGAGACATTACTTGTATGGAGATAAAGTGGAGATATATACGGATCATAAAAGCCTCAAATATTTCTTCAACATACGGCAATGACGTTGGCTCGAGCTGTTGAAAGATTACGATCATACCATTCAATACCATCCTGGAAAAGCGAAAATGGTAGCTGACGCGTTGAATGAAGATTATATGCGGGTACGATTCGATATTGTCAACGCAAAGGCCCATTTGGTATGACTTACAAAGGATGGAGATAGAGTTAAAGACTCAAGGGACCCACGTGATGATGTCAAATATACGAATAGAACCGACTTTAATCGATAAAGCTAAAGTTGCTCAAGCTACAGACCTGGAGCTGATGCGTATGAGGAAGAAAGTGCAAGAAGGTGCTATTCCAGAAATAAGAATCGATGAAGAAGGAATACTTCGAGTCAACTCCAAACTTTGTGTTCCTAACGACTCTGATTTAAAGTATAAAATCATGATGGAGGCACACAACACACCGTTTGCAATCCATCCTCGGAGTACCAAAATATATCGTGATCTTCGACATACATTTTGGTGGAAAAATATGAAGAGAGAGATAACGGAGTTTATCTCAAGGTATCTAACTTGTCAACGTGTCAAGGCGGAGCATCAAGTGCCAAAAGGTTCATTGCAGCCACTTGAAATTCTAGAATGGAAGTGGGAGCACATTACCATGAATTTCGTTACTGGCCTTCCCAAGGTTTCTTAAGGCATAAATGCAATTTGGGTCATTGTCGATAGATTAACCAAGTCTACTCATTTCTTACCCATACGAGAAACTTATTCACTTGAATGTCTTACTCGTATATACATAAATGAGATTGTAAGACTGCATGGTGTGACACCCCCAAAATAGGTCCAATCCATCCAGCCTATTCTGAGTCGCCAAATACATGGTACAGAAAAAAACTACAACTTTATTACTACAATTGTCGTGAAAAATATGACAACACATATACTGGTGAGTTTTAATACCAACTGTGACTCTCATCCCTTTACTTGTATAGCACCTCACACTGATATATTACATAAACGTACAGTCAAAAACTGTTTTAAAAATTAAAATCTTTGGAAAATGCTCAAGGAAACCTTCGTACATGGGAGGCCATGCATCTAAGTTATAATAGATATCATATGACTGGAGAATTATCCTTGGTTGACCCAATAGACCCCAAAGAAAAACGAGAAGATTACTATCATGTTCTTTCCAATGGTGAGTCTTCTCTTGACATATAACTATCTCCACTGTCTGCAATTGAGAATTATATTTCAACCAAACTCTAAGATTATATAGGTAGTGCTCGTAGATATACTCAGCAAGTGGATGTGCACAACCCTGTCTTATGATAACACGAGGTTGTATGTCATTAGACATCTTGTATGATAGTGGCAAAACATCCTTCCCACGTTGAGTTCGCCTCACCCTATTTGATTCACCAAATATAACTATTAAATGAAGTATAAAATACAACACACTTATCTGAAGTTCTTAATAAAATTATTTTCATACTGTTTGGGGAGAACCTCAACAACTATAGACCATCATTTTATTCCCCTGTTATCCCCGTTCGACCCAGCTACACTCGTATTACTTGAAAGGAATTTTGAAGCAAAAGGGTGAGCACAAATAGCCTAGTAAAGAATATCATGACTAAAGATAATTAAATTATCAATAGCCTTCGTCAGTAATAAATCAGAGATTTAGAACATATGGTAGATGATAAAACTTTTCAACCATAGTTGCAGCGGAACGAGCAATCCATTAGAAGAGTCAAATAGACCATAAAGTCTATTATCTTCTCCATGTTAAAAGTTCACCAACAATGTTTTATCCCTATAACATCAATCAATAGTTCATGTCCACAATCATGTGAATAACTCATAATCATATTTGCGGTTCTAAATTTCTCTTCTCATCTAGGACGAAGATAATTTTCATCACGTGTCTTTTCCTGAAATATCAAAGATCATGGTTATACCAAATCACAGTTCCTGTTCATAATCATTCTAATAGGTACATCTTTGCACTACGGGCTAAAGATATTCATTGACAGTTCATCTTTGCGCTACAGGCCAAAGATATTCAACAACAGGTCATCTTTGCACTACAGGTCGAGGATATTTAACAACAGGTCATCTTTGCACTACGGGCCAAAGATATTCAACAACAGGTCATCTTTGCACTATATGAAAGTAGTATGCATACAAGCCAATCATATATGATGATAAAGCATATACTTTGTAATCAATCTTATTTATTTATTAATAAAAGAATTATTTATTAAAGGCATTTATTATCAACATGGTGCTGTTTAATAATATGTGATAAACCCATAGTTTTAAGCAATGCTTTTAGAATCATGATGAGATCATGCTAATGAGATCTAAATTCTCAGATAGCTTAAAACTAAAATGTTCCTAATCAATGGATTACTAAAAAGGGGATTAGTGAATCCGGATAGATTGGTACGTGCGTTGCTTGCTCATTGGATGAGGATGATTGATCTCATGATTATTTGTGTGGAGACACTAAAGCAAGTATGTAGGTGCTTATTAGAGAATAAGTTCACTGAACGTGACTCGCTAAGGAATACCTAATGGAGTTTTACTTGCCTGTCAATAGGAATTCCTGTAGTGATAGTAGTACAAATGATCCTTAGACTTGAGATCATCATAGTATCTTATATATAATGAATTACACTTTGACTTATTCCTTAAGACTCTTAGAGTATATCAAAGGGTATGCTTGGGTGTAATAAGTTATATATGAAGGTAGTGAATAATCAATAAAGAATCTACCACTTCTAGTAAAAGAAGAGAAATGTCCTATGTGATTCGATAAATGACAACCCAGGAATCCTTGGCCAAGGTGGAATGAAATTAGAAAGTAGTTTCTAATTTGCATTCATTAGGAGTTGTGCATTTAAGAATCGAAATACATATAATTAAATAAAATAAGACTTGACAGTAATTCCATGTCTTATATTTAATTGGGACATTGTATGGTGGAAGGATTGAATTGTACGGTAACTATTAACTCAAAGGTTCTTTTATGATTAATGTTGAAATCTATATTATCTGAAAAGTCGTTGATCGCTAGGGAGGCTTATCCCTATTGTAGAATAAATATTATTTATTTAAATAAATTAATCGTTTAATTTATTTATTTAAATAAAATTAGAATTGTTCTAATTGATTTATTCACAACCGGTTTAATATGGAGAACCTAAAGGGTCACACCATAAAAGGAAGAATAATTATTTAAGAAGTTAATGGCATAATCGTAATAATATGTTAAGTATATTTAATTTAATCTATGGTGATAGAATAAATTAAATAGCTTAATATTTATTATTTAATATTTTAGAAATATTAAATATAAATTAATAAGAGGAGTCTTATTAATATTATTATTATTATTATTATTATTATTTTAATTTCTAAAAGGGTTTAGGAATTAATTTTAATATAAGTACTCTCATTTATTCCTAATAGAATTAGGAGGGAAAATTAGTTAAAAGAGTTTAATTAATTATCCCTAATAAGATTAGGGAGCCCATTTAATTAAAAGAGTTTAATTAAATAAATAATACCTTATTTTAATTAAAATAGGGTTACCTGATATCTTTATAAAAGGAGTCTTATATCAGATATCAGGATATACGAAATTCCAATAGTTGGAGAGTACGCCCCTTTTTCTACAGATCTAGGGTTTGAGCCAATACACATTTCTTCTTGAAAATTCTTCTTCCTTGGTGGATCACCTCTAGAGGCCATACACTTGGGTGGCTTACATTGATCAAAGGAAAGAATCTACCCGGAGATTCAAGGAGATCGCGGAGAAGTAGGAGGTGAACTCGTACCTGAGGAAGCTCGTTTCTACAAGGGTATGATTTCATAATTTCTTATTCTTCGTTTAATTAATAATATGCATAAAGAATGATCCGGGTAATTGGTTTGTGAAAAATTTTAAACTCTGATTTTACACGTTTCCGCTTATTTTTGCAATTTGATTGCGTTCATGAATATTACAAACCTAACACTATAGGCCAAAGATATTCAACAACAGGTCATCTTTGCACTTACAGGTCAAAGATATTCAACAACAGATCATCTTTGCACTACGGACCAAAGATATTCAACAACAGGTCATCTTTCCACTACAGGCCAAAAATATCAATCAACAGTTCTTCTTTGCACTACAGACCAAAGGCATACAATTATAAAACCAATAAACAACAGTTCATCTATGCACTACGGGCCAAAGATGACTTTCATCACAATATAAGCATGAGGATCATGACAAGGATATAAAGAATCAATCACATGAGATAAATAATAAATTTTAAAGACTTTAACAATTTAATTTATCCAAAATTCAATAATATCTAAATTGTCAACATGATACTGCTTTGTGGAGTAAAATTCAAGAATAATATTATATCAAAAATGATTTGAACAGAAAATAATATTTCAACGAATATTTAACGACGATAATAACATTATTCATTATATTATGAACTTCATTTAATATTATTTATTATATAATAATATTAAATTCATTTACTAGTATTATTAATCATTAAATAATATTTTAAATCAATGATTTCATAACAACTTAATCCAAATGTTATAAATCACTTAATAATCTCATAATCTAATATTATTAATATTACCATAATATTTTAATCATTTCTTAAACTTATAAATACTTTATTTTAATTATTTACACTTTACTAATTAATGTATTTAATCATCCTAAAATGTCAAACTCATAAGATTTCATCACCAATAACCAAAACTCTCATCAAAAATCTGCATATACCTTATATAAGATTCTCAATCCATAAAATCCTATTTTTCAATTTTCTTACTTCACATAACATATTTAATTCATGTATTCATAACTAGTCTATTTTTATGAAAAATACCAAATCAGTCCCAAAAAAAAATTCTGAGATTTAGCGGAATATAGTCTCATATTGGACAAATATTTTTCTCGGAATTTTTAAAATTCATTTACTATTTTTCATATGACCAAAACTGCCGAATATTTAGACATTTATCATAAACTGTACTTTTGTCCAAAAATTTTGAAATTTACAGAGTATACTTCTGTTATATATATGTACTTCTAATAAAAATTTTACCAATTTTAGAGTTAACCACAATGAGTTATAAGGGTTTACTTTTAAAATAGTTTTTTCCCATAAAATTCATAACTCTTAATCTATACATCCAAAAATCGTCATTTTTGGACACAATCTAGAAAACTCATCAAATTATTATTTTAAATTTTTCCAGAAATTTTGAGGGTTGGAAAAATTACGAAACTGAAAAACATATTAACCCTTACAATCCCTGACCTCAAAAGAGCATTATTTCTGACTGAAATATCGAATGTAAAGGAGAAAGAAACTTATACTGAATAGCAACTCTCAAAGTATCTAAATACTCACAAAAATACGCTCGATAATATAGAGAGAGAAAACTTATGTTTCTGGTGTGATTTTTAATTCTAACTTAAGCGTCTATTTATAGAAAAATGCTAGAACGTCATAGGAGACTAAAATAATAAAATATTATTTTTTTTTCTTCATTCTACGCATGCCCATCTTGAATTGCTAGGCAGCCATCTTGGAAGAACTTTCAGCCCACATGTTTTGAAAAAATAAAAGTGGGTCCCACCCATAATTTTAATAAAAATATTTTAATTTCTAAAACTTCAACAATTCATAATAAATAGCCCTTTTATCAAAAAAATATGAATTTTATGTCCATTTCATAATCGAATTCTCTATAACCTTGTAGCTTTAAGTTTTTTCAAATTCCAAGCAGAAAATATTCGAATTCCACAAACGGACAATTTTCAACACCTCTTAAAATTCATAACAAATCATACGTTAATTTTTAACTGTTCAAAATTTATGGACATATATTCAACTTATATATGTATAACATATCCAAAAATCACAACGATCCAAGGGTCGGATTAAAATTATAACTCGCGCAATAGAGCTTTAAGAACATCGATTTGATTTTTTTAATACCTCCAATCCAACAAAATACTGATAAAACACCTCAACATTAATTCCTTCATTTATAACCATATAAAATAAATAAATCCATCATTTATATCCACATCAAATAAATAGTTCCTTATCATATAAATCAATAATTAATTATTCACAAATAATATTACAGAATCACAATAATGACAACCAGGCAGTTCCCAGGAAAGAGGGGGCTTTCCGATAAAGATTTCTCCTTACTGGCGCGTAATTAGATGACCAAACCTCTCATTGACAGAACTTTCTAGACATTGCCAATAATGTTATCTAATAATATTATTCAAATAATATGAATTATTGATCTGATAATAGAAAATATTGTGCCGTGACAATTATTGAAACAACAATAACATAAAATATCAACGCAACAATTATTGGATCAATAAAATAAAATATTGAACAGTAATTACTGCAACAATTATTGAGTAGTGCCTTCTTACGTAAGAATCAATAATTCAAAAATGTTGTGCAATACCGTGTGCTACTGTGCAACCACGCGTATTACTGTATTTTAACCACCGGGTATTTCAACAGTGTTAACGGTAACGATTATGCCGTTATTTATAAAAATTCAAACTTGTCGTTTTCTTCATCCGATAGTTATTCTGTTATGGGGCCCATAAATGGCTACGCCGTCGTACGAATATTCTCCTACAGCAAGAATATTCCACGACCAAACGAATATTCTCCGACAACAATGAGTATTTTATAACCACTTGCGTATTTTGTAAACTTTACATATATCACCCTTAACTTTAACTTTTTATCAATTTAACCATTTACTGAATAATAATTATAAAAAAAATTGAATACTTTTATTTCATAAAATTCGGGGTCTTACACATGGTATGCCAGTATCCATAGTTTTTGATCGAGACCCAAGATTCACTTCACAATTTTGGGTCAGTTTGCAGAAAGCTATGGGCATGAATTTACTATTCAATTCGGCATATTACCCTCAGACGGACAGGCAGTCAGAGAGGACTATTCAAACTCTTGAAGATCTATTAAGACTATGTGTCCCTGACTTCAAAGGAAGTTGGAACAAGTTCTTGCCATTAGTGGAATTCTTATACAACAACATTTATCAAGAAAGTATAGACATGGCTCCATTCGAAGCGTTGTATGGACGCAAGTGTCGTTCTCCAATATGCTGGGACGAGGTGGGTGAAGCAACGTTGTTGGGACTGGAATTGGTACGCATGACTACAAAAAAGATTAAATTATCCGACAACGTATAAAAACCTCACAAGATCAACAAAAAAGTTATGCTGATCTTCATCGAAGGGACTTGGAATTAAATGTTGGAGATCATGTGTTGTTACGTGTTGCTCTATGGAAGGGAGTTACGAGATTTGAAAAGAGAGGAAAGCTCAATCCTCGATTCATTGGCCCATTTGAAATTCTCGATCGACTAGGAACTGTGGTCTATAGACTCGCCTTACCGCCAAGTATGTCTCGTGCTCATAATATTTTTCACATATCTATGTTGCATAAATATGTGGAAAACCCGAACTACATTATTGATTTAGAACCAGACGAGATAGCGGAAGATTTAACGTATGAAAAGGTACATGTTAAAATCTTGGATAAGAAGGAACATATTCTACGCTCAAAGGTTATACCTCAAGTCAAAGTTTTTGGAAGAAACCACGATATTGAGGAAATGACCTGGGAGTTAGAATCTGAAATGAAAATAAGGGGTCCTCACCTCTTTGACATACCAGGTACGTACACCAGTTTCGAGGATAAAATTTTATAAGAATGGGAGGTTGTAAGACCCTAACTTTTATGAATAACGATTTAATTTTTCTCTAAATGTTACTTTGAATAATAAGGTGTGGATTTGATATAACGTTATAGTTGTGGATAATATTTACAAATTTTGCAAAGTATGCAAGTTGTCATAAAATATTCGTTTGGTCGGGAAATATTCATTTTATTAGGGAATATTAGTACGACGGCACAATCATTAGTGGACTCAGCAACAGAATTACTGTCGGAGTTAGAAAACGACAAAAATAACTTTTTATAAAAAAAACTGTAAAAGTTTTACCGTTAATGTGATGCCCCCAAAATAGGTATACACCACCCATTCTGAGTCGCCAAATACATGGTACAGAAATAACAACAACAACTTCATTAATACAATTGTCGTGAAAAATACGACAACACATAAACTATGAGTTTTAATACAAATATTGTCTAATAGACAGTATTAAAATTCGAAAGGAGTCCTCATTATAATTATTGATACACTATTTTACAAAAATAGTGAGGACTGCTAAAATAACTTTCTAGAACTATCACTCCATACCCTAGCTAGTTCATGCTATATTCTCACCTCCTGAGAAGAAAAATGGAACAAAAAGGAAAAGGGTGAGCTCAACTAACCCAGTAAATAATATTATGACTAAGATAATATACAACAAATTATCAATAGTCTTCAACAGGAAAAAATCTGATAGAATATAATAAACAACAAGTTTTAGATCAACAACTGCAGCGGAAACAATAATTCATTAGAAGAGTTAAGTAGATGATGAAATCTACTATTATCTATGAATTTAAAAGTCCATCATCAATATTTTATCCTTGTAACATCAATCAATATGCATCTTGAATCAAATATTCATCTTTGCACTACGGGCCAAAGATATTCATTTGTATCACCAGTTGGTCATGTTCATCTCAACACCTATTCATCTTTGCACTACGGGTCAAAGATATTCATCAGGTAATCATTCATCTTTGCACTACAGGCCAAAGATATTCATCAAGTATCACCATTAAGGACTGAGGATGATGAAAAACATTTTAGAGAACGAATCCAGTACGATAAAAGGACAAAGTTTAGAGATTCGTACTTTAGATAATTCAAGTTTAAAAATACTCCATAATAAATCATAATGGAGTAAAATTCAAGAATGAAGATCAAAACAGGGATACAATCAAATATAGTAACCATAATAGACATCTGGGACAAAGAAGAGAAAATTTCATTTTTCGGTGAATAGTGTCGTATTTGTGAATAGTGCCGTATACGTGAATAGTACCGTATACGTGAATAGTAACCCCGACACAAAAAGCTAGAAATTCCACAATAAAATTTATATCAATATTTCGGCAGAATGATATTGAAGGAAATAATATCATTTACGAAAAAAATAAAATCCCTTACCTCAAAAAAACAGTACTTGGGAATGAAATGTCGGATATGATACTAAATGAAACTTGTACTGAATAGTAACTCTCAAAGTATCTAAATACTCACAAAATACGCTTGATAATATAGAGAGAGAAAGAGAGAAAGAGAGAGCTTATGTTTCTGGTGTGATTTTCAATTCTAACTCAGCACCCTATTTATAGGAAAATGCTAGCACGCCGAAGCAGACCTGACCTGTTACCTGATGGCTTTACCTGCTACTATTACCACCCACCAAATTTGAAATAAAATTTGAGCATATTTCTCACCAACCAAAAGTGAGGCCTACCAATTCTAGAATTTTCCATCAAAATGATAAATTTAGAAACTTCAACAATTTCTGAATCAGTACCTCTTAAAATTCATAACAAATCATGCGTTAATTTTTAACGATTCAAAATTTGTGGACATATACTCAACTTATATAGGTATAACATATCCAAAAATCACAACGATCCAACGGTCGGATTAAAATTATAACTCACGCAATAGAGCTTTAAGAACACTGTTTTGATTTTAAAAACCTCCATTCCGATAAAATACTGATAAAACCCCTCAACACTAATTCCTTCATTTATAACCACATAAATAAATCTATCATTTATATCCACATCAAATAAATATTTTCTTATCATAGAAATTAATAATTAATTATTCACAAATAATATTACAGAATCGCAATTATGACAACCAGGCCATTCCAAGGAAAGAGATGGCTTTTCAATAAGGATTTCTCCTTACTGACACGCAATTAGGTGACCAAACATCTCCTTAGACAGAACTTTCTAGACATTACCAATAATGCTATCTAATAATATTATTAAAATAATATGAATTATTGATCTGATAATGGGAAATACTGTGCAGTGATAATTATTAGAACAACAATAATATAAAATACCAACGCAACAATTATTGAATCAACAAAATAAAATATTGAACAGTAATTACTGTAACAATAGGTCCATTCCACCCAACCTATTCTGAGTCGCCAAATACATGGTACCGAAACAAATACAACTCCATTACAACAATTGTCGTGCAAAATACGATAACACATAAACTCTGAGTTTAAATACAAATATTGTCTAATAGACAGTATTAAAACTCAAAATGAGTCCTCATTATAATTATTGATACACTATTTTACAAAAATAGTGAGGACTGCTAAAATAACTTTCTAGAACTATCACTCCATACACTGGCTAGTTCCTGCTATATTCTCACCTCCTGAGAAGAAAAATGGAACAAAAAGAAAAAAGGGTGAGCTCAACTAGCCCATTAAAGAATATTATGACTAAGATAATATACAACAAATTATCATTAGTGTTCAACAGGAAAAAATCTAATAGAATATAATAGACAACAAGTTTTAGATCAACAACTGCAATGGAAATAATAATTCATTAGAAGAGTTAATTAGAGAATGAAATCTACTATCATCTATAAATTTAAAAGTCCATCATCAATATTTTATCCCTATAACATCAATCAATATACATCTTGAATCAAATATTCATCTTTGCACTACGGGCCAAAGATATTTATTTGTATCACCAGTTGGTCATGTTCATCTCAACACCTGTTCATCTTTGCACTACGGGCCAAAGATATTCATCAGGTAATCATTCATCTTTGCACTACATGCCAAAGATATTTATCAAGTATCACCATTAAGGACTGAGGATGATGAAAAATATTTTAGAAAACTAATCCAGTGAAACAGAAGGACAAATATTAGGAATTCGTATTTCGGTTTATCCAAATTCAATAATACTCCATAATAACCAATTGTGAAGTAAAATTCAAAAATAAAGATCAAAACAAGGATGTAATCAAAGATAGTAACCATAATAGACATCTTGGACAAAAAGGAAAAATTTCATTTTTTCGGTGAATAGTGCCATATTCGTGAATAGTCCCGTATACGTGAATAGTGCCGTATACGTGAATAGTAACTCAGACACAAAAAGTTCTAAATTTGATAAAAAGTTCAGACCAATATTTCAGCATAATGATATTGAAGAAAATAACATCATTTAAGAAGAAAATAACATCCCTTACCTCAAAATACAGTATTTCTCACCGGAATATCTGATATTACGTTGAAAGAAACTTGCACTGAATAGCAACTCTCAAAGTATCTAAATACTCACAAAATACCCTCGATAATATATATAGAGAGAGAGAGAAAAAAAAAACTTGTTTCTTATTCTAACTTAGCACCCTATTTGTAGGAAAATGTTAGAACGCCGAAGCAGACTTAACCTGTTACCTGATGGCTTTGCCTGCTATTATTACCGCCCACCACTTTTAAAATAAAATTTCAGCACATTTTTCACCAACCAAAAGTGGGGCCCACCAATTCTAAAAATTTTCAAAATATTTTAAATAATCAGTAGCTTCAATAATTCATATAAAATAGCCCTTTTATCAGAAAATTTTGAATCTTATATCCATTCCACATGAAATCAAATTCTCTACAACTTTGTAGCTTTAAGTTTTTTCAAATTCCAAACCGAAAATATCTGAAATTCACAAACGGATGTTTTTCAATACCTCATAAAATTCATAACAAATCATACATTAATTTTTAACGGTTCAAAATTTGTGGGCATATACTCAACTTATATATGTATAATATATCCAAAAATCACAACGATCCAACGGTCGAATCAAAATTATACTCACGCAATAGAGCTTAAGAACACTAATTTGATTTTCGGACTATAAGTCCCTTGTACCAGTTTCACTCAAACAGTCATCACGAAAAATTTCCAAAGAATTTTTGGGTGATTCAAATTTTTATGCTTAGCTTACTTTCAGGGCTTTCTTTTGATATATGGCTCATCTCCTAACTCATTATACATAAAGAGTTATAGATTTTACAAAATCAAGTAATAAACTAATTTTCTGAAAATTTCCAAATTTCGTTCTTCATTTCGACAAAATACTAATAAAACACCTCAACATTAATTCCTTCATTTACAACCACATAAAATATATTCATCATTTATATCCACATAAAATAAATATTTCTTAATCATATATATCAATAAATAATTATTCACAAATAATATTATAGAATCACAATAATGACAACCAGGCCATTACCAGGAAAGAGGGAGCTTTCCGATAAGGATTTTTCCTTACTAGCGCGCGGTTAGGTGACCAAACCTCTCCTTAGATAGAACTTTCTAGACATTGCCCATAATGCTATCTAATAATATTATTCAAATAATATGAATTATTGATCTGATAATGAAAAATATTGTGCAGTGACAATTATTGAAACAACAATAATATAAAATATCAACGCAGCAATTATTAAATTAATAAAATAAAATATTAAACAGTAATTACTGTAACAATTATTGAGTCGTGCCTTCTTACATAAGAATCAATAATTTAAAAATACTATGCAATATCGTGTGCTACTGTGCAACCCCGCATATTACTATATTTTAACCACCGGGTATTCCAACAGTGTTAACGGTAACGATTACGCCGTTATTTATAAAAACTCAAACTTGTCGTTTTCTTCATCCGATCGTTTTTCATTATGGGGCCCACAAATAGCTGCGCCATCGTACGAATATTCCACGACAGAAAGAATATTCCACGACCAAATGAATATTCCCCGACAACAATGAATATTTTATAACCACTTGCTTATTTAATAAAATTTACACATTTCACCCATAACCACAGCATTATATCAAATTAACTCCTTATTATTTCAAGATAATGAATAGAGGAAATTCGATTTTATTTATGAATAAGTTGGGGTCTTACAACCTCCCCTCCTTATGAAATTTTGTCTTCAAAATTGACGTACGTACCTGGTATTTCGAAAAGTTGAAGGCACTTCGCTTTAATTTCCGATTCCAACTCCCAGGTCATTTTTTCAATAGCATGGTTCTTCCACAAAACCTTAACTTGAGGTATAACCTTTGTACATAGGACATGCTCTTTCCTATCCAAGATCTTGATAGGTACCTCCTCGTACGTTAAATCTTCGGCTATCTCGTCTGGTTCTAACGCAATAATATGGTTTGGGTCGTCGTAACATCGATACGTGAAAAACGTTATGAACATGCGACATACTTAGCGTTAAGGCGAGTTTATAGGCCACAGTTCCTACTCGATTGAGGATTTCAAATAAATCGAAGGTTTGAGTTTTCTTCTCTTCATCGACTCTTACTTCTAGAATAATGCCTTCTTGCACCTTCTTCTTTATATTCATCAGTTCCGGTGTGTAGCTTGAGCGGTTTTAACTTTATCAATTAAAGTCGATTTGGAGCCTTTAACTCTATCTACATCCTTTGTAAGTTATACAAAATAGGTCTTTGTGTTTGACAATATCGTACTCGTACTCGCATACGATCTTCTACTCAACGCATCAGCTACCACGTTCGCTTTTTCAGGATGGTATGGTCAGAACAGGTACCAAAATGAGTCACCTCTTGAGCTCTTGGAAAATCTTCTCGCATTCCTCGCTCCATACGAATTTTGTATCTTTCTGAGTCAGCTAAGTTAACGGAGTAGCGATTCGAAAAAATCCTTCCACGAATCTCTGATAGTAACCAGCTAAGCCTAGAAAGCTAGATATTTTGATTACTGACTTAGGTTTGCCCTCAACTGTGACTCATATCCCAATCTTGGATAGCACGTCACAATGGCGCCTATCAGTTTATCACCGAACGAATATGAGTCCCCTATGGAGAGTCTAGCTTCGGTGCATTTCACAAAGGAAGTCACCAGATAGAGGCTCGGGTACCAATTTCTATAGTTGGGTTTTTAACTCCTGAAGTTCAATAGGAGCCATTTGATACGGGTTCAAATTCGATACAAAATTCAATATCACACTCTGGGGGTAGGCTAGGAAGTTCTTCAAGAAATATGTCAGGAAATTCACTAACAACAGAAATATCATTCAAATCTGACGTATTTTTGTTCAAATCCATAACATGGGCTAAGAAAGCTTGACATCCGTTTTTTAATAAATGAATGGCTTTATGGCTTGATATGACAGTGATTGACTTTAGTGGTTTGGTTGCTTGAATTTGCATAACAGATTGGTTAGTAATATAAAAACTAACAAACTTACGAAAACAATCAATTATGGCATGATGAGTAGTTAACCAATTAATCCCTAAAATCACATCAAATGCAAGTATCTTTAAAGAGATAAGATCAACAGGTAATATGATGGTGCCAACTTGGATCAAACAAGATTTATAAACAGTGAATATGATAAAAATTTCTCCTAACGGAGTCTCCACAGATAAGTCAAAGTCTAATTTCTCCGGAGTCAAGTTTAAACGTTGAGCACAAGCAGGGGAGATAAAATAATGGGTAGAACCGGTATCTAGTAAGGTATAAACTTTGTAAGAGTTCAAGATTAGCTTACCCGTGATAACTTCATTTGGGTTCCTCACTTATTGGGAAGTCATGACAACCTTTCTCGCCTGAACTACCAGGCTTTGACTTGTCTGGGGCAGCATTTGGTGTCATCACTACCATTGGAATTGACTTTTCTATAGGGCATATTCCACCCTCAACTGCTTCGTCGTACTCCTGTTTCATGATCTGGATCATTAATCTTCGATCCATATCTAATTTGGGTTGACCGCAATGTACAGGGTAATTCAAAACTCGATGTTGGGTTCTCTCAATTGCTGTCCAAAAAAAGAAATACATATCATCTATTTTAGCCTTCTTAGATCGGACATCTCTTTCCACAATATCAACGCGTCGTGCGGCTTTTACCCATGCATCACTCATTCTCACTCGTTCAGTTGTTTCTTCTTTCAGCTCAGATTCCAGCTTTATCATCTAATACTCTGCCAAAGAGTGCTTCTGTTCAAGCATCACATATCGGGTAACACAAGCTTGAATTGTGGCATCCTTTTGCTCTACGACTGCCTGTCGTTCTTCAGCCTGCTCTTCTAACTCATGAATACGATTTTACAAGTCTACATTTTGATCATAAAATTCTTCTAATAAATTCTCTTCAGGTTCCTCTTTTTCCTCACTCTCAACTGCTACCTCTGCGACTAGCTCGGGTGCAACTGTTAATTCTTCCCTCACCACAAGAATATCTCTAATTCCTTCTTCGCCCGACATCACATTATCCTGGTTGGCGATTAAAGGTGTCTCCATGGTCTCATTCACTCCATTGTTAACGTTCTCAGCTGTCATTCTTAAATACTGCCATAAAACAAGGGTTAATTAAATAAATTAACATATCACATAATATCCCTATATTATGACCGACCAACAAATAAGCTTAAGTGGGAGGATTTACTTATCTCTCCCCTCTTAGTTCTATTCCCCGATCTCCGCCAGAGACCATATCCCTAAGCTCTGATGTAAGACCCCGAATTTTATGAAATAAAAGTATTCGATTTTTCTTATAATTACTATTCAGTAAATGGTTAAATTGATAAAAGTTTAAAGTTATGAGTGAAATATAAATTTATTTTTTTTTCAAAATAAGCAAGTGGTTATAAAATAATCATTGTTGTCGGGGAATATTCGTTTGGTCGTAGAATATTCTTTCTGTCGGGGAATATTCGTACGACGGCGCAGCTATTTGTGGGCCCCATAACGAATAACTGTCGGGTGAAGAAAACGACAAATTTGAGTTTTTACAAATAACGGCGTAGTTGTTACCGTTAACACTGTTGAAATACCCGGTGGTTAAAATACAGTAATACGCGTTATTGCACAGTAGCACACGGTATTGCATAGTATTTTTGAAATTATTGATTCTTACGTAAGATGGCACTACTCAATAATTGTTACAGTAATTACTGTTCAATATTTTATTTTATTGATTCAATAATTGCTACGTTGAAATTTTATATTATTGTTGTTCAATAATTATCACTGCACAGTATTTCCCATTATCAGATCAATAATTCATATTATTTGAATAATATTATTAGATAACATTATTGGCAATGTCTAGAAAGTTCTGTCTAAGGAGAGGTTTGGTCACCTAATTGCGCGCCAGTAAGAAAAAATTCTTATTGGAAAGCCCCCTCTTTCCTGAGAATGGCCTGGTTGTCATAAATGTGATTCTGTAATATTATTTGTGAATAATTAATTATTGATTCATATGATAAGGAAATATTTATTTTATGTCGATATAAACGAGGGATATATTTTTGTGGTTAAAAATGACGGAGTTAATGTTGAGGTTTTTATCCGTATTTTTGTTGGAATGGAGGTATTAAAAATCAGGGTTTTTGAGATATTTTGCGGGGGTCATAATTTTTAATCCGACCGTTGGATCATGGTAATTTTTGGATATGTTATACATATATAAGTTGAGTATATGCCCACAAATTTTGAACCGTTAAAAATGAACGTATGATTTATTATGAATTTTACAAGATGACTGGTTCAGAAATTGTTAAATTTTCGGAGTTTATCATTTTGATAGAAAATTTTAGAATTGGTGGGCCCCACTTGTGGTTGGTGAAGAAATATGCTGAATTTTATTTCAAATGTGGTGGGTGAAAATAGTAGTAGGTAAAGCCATCAGGTTGCAGGTCAAGTTTGCTATAATTTTTCTATAAATAGAGGGCTAAGTTAGAATTGAAAATCACACCAGAAACATAAGCTTTCTCTCTTTCTCTCTCTATATTATGAAGCATATTTTGTAAGTATTTAGATACTTTGAGAGTTGCTATTCAGTGCAAGTTTCCTTCGGCTTTGCATACCGATCAAAAGTACTGCTCTTTTGAGGTAAGGGATAGTAAGGGATAGTAAGGGATTTTAAGGGTTGTTATATTTTCCAGTTTCGTAATTTTTCTGACCTTCAAAAATTCTAGAAAAATTTAAAATGATATTTTGATGAGTTTTCTTGATTGTGTTCAAAAATGGTGATTTTTAGATGTATAGATTAAGAGTTATGAATTTTATAAGAAAAGACTATTTTTAAAAGTAACCGCTTATAATTCCATGTGGTTAACTCCAAAATTGATGAAATTTTTATTGGGAGTACATGTATATGATAGAAGTATACTCTGTAAATTTCAGAATTTTTGGACAAAAGTATAATTTTTGATAAATGTCTAAATATTCGACTGTTTTGGCCATATGAAAAATAGTAAATAACTTTTAAAAATTCTGAAAAAAATATATGTTCACTATGAGACTATATTATGCTAAATCTCAGAAAAGAAATATTTTTGGAACTGATTTGGTATTTTTCATAAAAATAGTCTAGTTATGAGTAAATGAATTAAATAGGTTTTGTGAAGTAAGAAAATTAGAAAATATGATTCTATGACTTTGAGAATCCTATATGAGGTATATGCAGATTTTTGATGAGGGTTTTGATTATTGGTGATAAAATCTTATGAGTTTGGTATTTTAGAATGATTAAATGCATTATTTAGTAAAGTGTAAACAATTTAAATAAATTGTTTATAAGCTTAAGAAATATTATTCTTTCAATATCATTATACCGAAATACTAGTATGGATTTTATTGTGAAATTTTTACCTTTTTGTGTCGAGTTTACTATTTATGAGTTACTATTCACGAGTTATTCATGAGTTACTATTCACGAGTTACTATTCACGATAAAAATTGGTTTCTTTTTCTAACCAAATTATAATTGATTTACGAATATTACTCTTGAGATTAAAACTAGATGTTGATCATATTATTTTTATTATTATATATAACATTTTTATAACCCTAATGATGATATTTCTCTTTGACTTGAGTGTAAAGATGGGTAGATTTTTGGTATGATCATGACTATGGGTTCTCTTTGGCCAGTAGTGCAAAGTTGAATCATTGATTGGTATGATCATGACCATTGAATTTATAAGTGAATATCTTTAGCTTAAGTGCAAAGGTGAATTGATCAACATGGTTATAATTATTGTTTATATAAATTCTGAAATGATTATATATTTTTTTGAGATATTAATATCTTTGGCCTGTAGTGCAAAGATGAAATATTGATGAATATCTTTGGCCTGTAGTGCAAAGATGAATTGTTGATGAATATCTTTGGCCCGTAGTGCAAAGATGACATGTTGTTGAATATCTTTGGCCAGAAGTGCAAAGATGAACAGATGTTGAGATAAACATGACCAACTAGTGATACAAATGAATATCTTTGGCTGTAGTGCAAAGATGAAGTTATTAGTACGATTATGAACAGGAAATGTGATTTGATGTAACCATGATCTTTGATGTTTCAGGTAAAGATAGGTGATGAAAATTATCTTCGTCCTGGATGAGAAGAGAAATTTAGAACTACAGTTATGATTATGAGTTATTCATATGATTGTGGACCAGAATTGTTGATTGATGTTACAGGGATAAAACATTGTTGATGGATTTTTAACATGGAGAAGATAATAGACTTTATAGTCTATTTGACTCTTCTAATGGATTGCTCGTTCCGCTGCAACTATGGTTGAAATTTTTATCATTTACCATATGTTCTAAATCTCTGATTTATTATTGATGAAGGCTATTGATAATTAAATTATCTTTAGTCATGATATTCTTTACTGAGCTAGTTGTGCTCACCCTTTTGCTTCACAATTCCTTTCAGGTAATAAGTGTGTAGCTGGGTCGAGCGAGGGTAACGGAAAAAATAGAACGGTGGTCTCTAGCTGTGGATGTTCTCCCGAAGCAGTATAGAAAAGTTCATTTAGTAGTTTTATTTGGTGAATCCAATAGGGTAAGGTGTACCCAATGTTGGAAGGGTGGTTTGCCACTGTCATACAAGATGTCTAACGACATTCAACCTCGTGTCATCATAAGACAGGGATGTGTTCATCCACTTGCTGAGTATATATACGAGCACTGCCTATATAATCTTGGTGTTTGTTTGAAGTATAATTCTCAATTAGAGACAGTAGAGATAATGATATGTCAAGAGAAGACTCACCATTGGGAAGAATATGATAGTAATCTTCTCGTTTTTCTTTGGGGTCTATTGGGTCAACCAAGAATAATTCTGTGGCCATATGATATCTATCATAACCTAGACGCATGGCCTCCCATGTACGAAGGTTTCCTTGAGCACTTCCCAAAGATTCTAATTTCTAAAATAGTTTTTGACTATACCTTTATGTAAGGTGTCATTGTGAGGTGATGTCCACGGTTGAAACATGAGTCACATTTGGTATATATTTGTATCCAAACTCACAGCATATGTGTTGTTGTATTTTGCACGACAATTGTTGTAATAAAGTTACAGTTGTTTTCTGTACCATGTATTTGGCGACTCAGAATAGGTTGGATGGAATGGACCTATTTTGGGGTCGTTACATCTGATACCAACTGTGACGCCCCCAAAATAGGTATACACCACCCATTCTGAGTCACCAAATACATGGTACAAAAACAACAACTTTATTAATACAATTGTCGTGCAAAATACGACAACACATAAACTGTGAGTTTAAATATAAATATTATCTAATAGACAGTATTAAAACTCAAAAAGAGTCCTCATTATAATTATTAATACACTATTTTACAAAAATAGTGAGGACTGCTAAAATAACTTTCTAGAACCATCACTCAATACCCCGGTTAGTTCCTACTATATTCTCACCTCCTAAGAAGAAAAATGGAACAAAAAGGAAAAGGTTGGGCTCAACTAGCCCAGTAAAGAATATTATGACTAAGATAATATACAACAAATCATCATCAGTCTTCAACAGGGAAAAATCTAATAGAATATAATAGACAACAAGTTTTAGATCAACAACTACAGCGAAAATAATAATTCATTAGAAGAGTTAAGTAGAGAATGAAATCTACTATCATCTATGAATTTAAAAGTCCATCATCAATATTTTATCCCTGTAACATCAATCAATATACATCTTGAATTAAATATTCATATTTGCACTACGGGCCAAAGATATTTATTTGTATCACCAGTTGGTCATGTTCATCTCAACACCTGTTCATCTCAACACATGTTCATCTTTGCACTACGATCCAATGATATTCATCAGGTAATCATTCATCTTTGCACTACATGCCAAAGATATTCATCAAGTATCACCATTAAGGACTGAGGATGATAAAAAAGATTTTAGAGAATGAATCTAGTGAGACAGAAGGACAAATATTAGGAATTTGTATTTCGGTTTATCCAAATTCAATAATACTCCATAATAACCAATTGTGAAGTAGAATTCAAAAATAAAGATCAAAACATGGATACAATCAAAGATAGTAACCATAATAGACTTCTTGGACAAAAAAAATTCATTTTTCTGGTGAATAGTGTCGTATTCGTGAATAGTGTCGTATACGTGAATAGTAATCCTGACACAAAAAGTTTTAAATTTGATAAAAAGTTCAGACCAATATTTCGGCATAATGATATTGAAGAAAATAATATCATTTAAGAAGAAAATAACATCCCTTACCTTAAAATACAGTATTTCTGACCGGAATATCGGATATGACGCTGAAAGAAACTTACACTGAATAGCAACTCTCAAAGTATCTAAATACTCACAAAATACGCTCGATAATATATATATAGAGAGAGAGAGAGAAAACTTGTTTTTTATTCTAACTCAGCGCCCTATTTATAGGAAAATGTTAGAACGCCGAAGCAGACTTAACCTGCTACCTGATGGCTTTACCTGCTACTATTCCCACCCACCACTTTTGAAATAAAATTTTAGCACATTTCTCACCAACCAAAAGTGGGGCCCACCAATTCTAGAAATTTCTAAAATATTTTAAATAATCAGTAACTTCAATAATTCATATAAAATAGCCCTTTTATCAGAAAAATTCGTATTTCATATCCATTCCACACGAACTCGAATTCTCTACAACTCTGTAGCTTTAAGTTTTTCCAAATTCCAAATCGAAAATATCCGAAATTCATAAATGGATGATTTTCAATATCTCATAAAATTCATAACAAATCATACGTTTATTTTTAACGGTTCAAAATTTGCGGACATATACTCAACTTATATATGTATAACATATCCAAAAATCACAACGATCTAACGGTCGGATCAAAATTATAACTCACGCAATAGAGCTTAAGAACACTGATTTAATTTTCAGACTATAAGTCCCTCGTACCAGTTTCACTCAAACAGTCACCACGAAAAATCCACAAAGAATTTTTAGGTGATTCAAATTTTTACGCTTAGCTTACTTTCAGGGTTTTCTTTTGATAAATGGCTCATCTCCTAACTCATTATACACAAAGAGTTATAGATTTTACAAAATCAAGTAATAAACTAATTTTCTAAAAATTTCCAAATTTCGTTCTTCATTTCAACAAAATACTAATAAAACACCTCAGCATTAATTCCTTCATTTACAACCACATAAAATATATCCATCATTTATATCCACATAAAATAAATATTTCCTTATCATATAAATTAATAAATAATTATTCACAAATAATATTACAGAATCACAATAATGACAACCAGACCGTTCCCAGGAAAGAGGGGGCTTTCCGATAAGGATTTCTCCTTACTGGCGCGTAATTAGGTGACCAAACATCTCCTTAGACAGAACTTTCTAGACATTGCCAATAATGCTATCTAATAATATTATTTAAATAATATGAATTATTGATCTGATAATGGAAAATATTGTGCAGTGACAATTATTAAAACAACAATAATATAAAATATCAACGCAGCAATTATTAAATCTATAAAATAAAATATTGAACAGTAATTACTGTAATAATTATTGAGTAGTGCCTTCTTACGTAAAAATCAATAATTCAAAAATATTATGCAATACCGTGTGCTACTGTGCTACCACGCGTATTACTATATTTTAACCACGGGGTATTCCAACAGTGTTAACGGTAACGATTACGCCATTATTTATAAAAACTCAAACTTATCATTTCCTTTATCCGACCGTTTTTCGTTATGGGCAAATGGCTGCGCCATCATACGAATATTCTCCGACAGAAAGAATATTCCACGACCAAATGAATATTTTTCGACAATAATGAATATTTTATAATCACTTGCTTATTTTATAAAATTTGCACATTTCACCCATAACCACAGCATTATATCAAATTAACTCCTTATTATTTCAAGATAATGAATAGAAGAAATTCGATTTTATTTATGAATAAGTTGGGGTATCACAGTTAACGGTTGAAATATCCGATGATAAAAGTACAATAATACGCGTAGTTGTGTAATAGCACACGGTATTACACAGTATCTCTAAATTATTGATGCTTACGTGAGAAGTCACTCAGTTTTATTCAATTATTGCCATAGTAATTGCTGCATAGTATCTCATATTATTGATTCAATTATTGTCACAGTATCATCTGCACAATATTTTATATTATTAAATCAATAATCAAGACGACAAAGTTATTCATATTATTATTTGCATTATTGATAATGTCTAGAAAGTTTTGTCGAGAAAATAGGTTTGGACATCTAATTGCGCGCCAATAAAGAAAAGTTCTTATCGAAAACTCCCTCTTTCCTGGGAATGATCTAGTTGTTAATATTGTGAGTTATAATATTAATAATGAATAGTTGTTGAAAGATTGTATTGATTAAAGATAAGAATAATAATTGATAAGTGGAAAATGTTTGTTCAATTATCTTGTTAAATTGGTATTTTTTTTATACGAATTGATTTATATTAAAGGGGGTGGCTCTCAATTACCTTCAAATGAGGTAAGCTACTTTTATTTTAATTGGGCAGATTATGAAATTGTAAAGAACAGATGTTTGGCCAAAATATTTCCAAGTATGCTTCCTATTCAAAACCTTATAAATGAGGGTGTTCCCTCATTGGTCAATATCTTTAAATTGGCATTCCCCTCACAAGGGGGTAATCCCTGATTGGTCAAAATAAATTCTTGATGGAAGCATTTATATTGGCAACGTGTGAATTATTTTAAAAGGTACTCCCTTATTGGTTAATGGTTTTAAATGGTATACTAATAAGTTACAAACCCGTGATTTTCCTGTGCAGCCCGTGATTATTTCCTAAATAGTATCCTGTCATTCTCCTATAAATAGGATGCTTAGTTTAGAAATAAAAATCACACCAGAATCAGATAATTCTTCTTCTATAATATTAAGCGTATTTCTTTTGAGTTTAAGGAAGCTTTGAGTGTAGGAAACAGTACAAGTTTTCTTCAAGAATATCCCCGTCATACCAGTCAGAAATACTCTCCTTTTAAGGTAAGGGATATTATTTTCGTTCAATATTCGTAAAAAATAATATTTTCTTCCATACTCTGTAGTATGTAAGTAATATTATTTTGTTTCATATTCCTGATTCTAAACTCCTTTTGTTAATTATTGCTTCTATACTCCTTGAAATTAGTAGAATATCCTTGAAATTTGCGCTTCATCTAGTATCTTTTCATTGAAATATTCTTCTGAACATCCTTGTTAATTTTTATTCTTTTCATGTCAGGGTACTATTCACGGGGTACTATTCACTCGGGTACTATTCATGATAAAAATTGATTTCTCTTCTGTCCAAATTATTTTTAATACATGAATATTATTCTTGAATTTTACTCCACAAAGTCGTTATCATGTTAATAATTTGGATATTTTTTAAACTCTGGATAAATTAAAAATCTTTAATATTTATCCTTGATTTCGCTTGATTGATGCTTATATAATTGTCATCATCCTCATGCTTATATTGTAATGAAAGTCATCTTTGGCCCGTAGTGCATAGATGGACTGTTGATTGGTATGATTATGACCAGGAATTATGTATCGGTATAATAATGACCTGTAATGTTACAAATGATGTGGTAAAAGTCATCATTGGCCCGTAATGCATTGATGGACAGTTGTTGGCATGATCATGACCACTGGTGATAATAACGAAAATCCTTGGCCCGTAGTGCATGGATGATTCATGGATGTGATACTAATGAATATCATTGGCCCATAGTGTATGGATAATTCGATGATGTGGATTATTCATTGAGTTGTGTTACAGCGATAAAATATTGATGATGAACTTTTAAATCATAGAAAATAGTAGATATCATTCTCTACTTGACTCTTCTAATGGATTGCTTGTTCCACTGCAGTTAAACTTATTGTTTATTATATTCTATCAATTTTACACTGTTGAAGGCTAACGATAATTTATCCTGCATTATCTTAGTCATAATATTCTTTACTGGGCTAGTTAAGCTCACCCTTTGCTTTTATTGTTCCCTTCACGAAATGAGAATATAGCTGGGACTAGTCGGGAAATGGAGTCACAGTCTGAGATGGTGGTTGTAGTAGTCCTCACTATTTTATAAAATAGTGTGATAATAATTATAATGAGGACTCCATTTGAGTTTGGATATTATCTACAAGACAATATTCGTGTTAAAACTCTCAGCTTATGTTTTGTCATATTTTGCACGACAGTTGTATAATTAAGTTTGTATTTGAATTTTGTACCATGTATTTGGCGATTCAAAATGGGTTGTGTATACCTATTTTGGGGGCGTCACACAGAAAGTTTGTACGGTGACAAATTTCAAAAAAAAAGCAGCCCTAACTGAGTAGATCTGAGTGAGAAAATTCAGATTTTTTAGAGGGAATCAAGTTAAAAGTGACTTGTGAATGGGTCAGGGGGTATAAAACCACCCGCGGCCTTTCACGGGTCTACGTGCAAAAGTCCAATGTGAGTCCCACCCCCTCCAATTTGATCCAATTTGAGGTCCAGCGGAAGCCAAAAAGTTAAAACAGAAAAAAGGTTCTATGCGATTAAGCGGAAAACACCTGAAATCCCAAAAAACATCGGGAATATGAAATTATCAGTTAAGCCATTGGTATAATCTCAATGAAGCATCAGAGAAACCCGGTCAGGATAACTTTGAAAAACTATCTTCATCAGAATGAATGATGATGGAATTTGTTATAGAAGAAATCCCCAGCAGGACATCGGGAAGGATTAGATGATGTAAGCCGTTGAAAATTACTTCAGCGAAGATATCGGTCTGTCTGATACTGCAAACCATTGGCATCAACCCAGCATAACATCGGGGAAGGGTCCAATGATTTAAGCCGTTGAATACTACTTCAGCGAAAATATCGATCTGTCTGATATTACAAACCGTTGGCATCAATCCAGCGTAGCATCGAGAAGGATCCAATGATGTAAGCCATTGAAAACTACTTTAGTGAAGATATTGGTCTGTCTGATATTGCAAACCATTGACGTCAACCTAACGTAGCATCGGGGAAGGGTTTGATGATGTAAGTCGTTGAATACTACTTCAGCAAAAATATCGGTCTGTCTGATATTGCAAACCGTTGGCATCAACCCAGCATAGCATCGGGAAGGGTCCGATAATGTAAGTCGTGGAACACTACTTCAGCGAAGATATCGGGCTATCTGATATTATAAACTGTTGGCATCAACCCATTGTAACATCGAAAAGGTTCGATGATAACAGCCTTTGTAAACTACCATGTCGGTAGGCATTGAGGCAATTCGGTGGTGACAACCATTGACACTCCATCCACAACAGAGATATCAAGAATGTTTGATGAAATTGTAAGCCGTTGAGAACTATTGCAACAAAAATATTAAGATATTCAGTATTGTAAACTATTGGTTACAGTTCTAGCGTAGCATCGGCATCAGCCCGGTGATTAAACCTTGAAAACTACCGTTCGAGTAGGCATCGGCATCAACCCGGTGATAAAACCTTGAAAACTATCGTTCGAGTAAGCATCAGCATCAACCCAATGAGGGAAACTTTGTAAACCACCATTCCAATTGGCATAAAGTTAGTTCAATGAGGCATCGTTGTAAACTACCAGCAGGGTAGGCACCGTTGTAAACTATCAGTGTAGACATCGGGAAGGTCCGGTGATTTCAGAACATCATCCCCAACAGAGATGTAGAAACCGTCTCAGTCAAACAAACATCAACAACACCGATGAACATCAAAATTGTTGAAGTCAACACCAGCATAAGCATCAACATCGCTGATGGAAGATTAACTATTGGAGACAACCCCGGCGTAGGCATCACATCATTATATCTGCATTGCATCGTTCCATTTCATTTGCATTGCATCATTACATTATGTCAGTTTTAAAGTGTCTAAGTATTCTTTATCTTGTTCATTCCATTGTATTGCATAAACATGATAAAGAGGGGCATCTATAGACACTCAAAATTTTATTTTCCTGTTACTAACTATGCAGGAAGGCAAAAATGTCTTTTTCACACTCCAAAGATAACCCTGAAAGTCTACAAATCAAATCAAACCCCGAAGACAGCCCCAGGGGGATATCAAATCAACCTCGGAGACAACCCTGAGGAAGAAAAGAATCGGTAATCAAACCCCAGAGACAACCCCAAGAGATAGCCAAAAGCCCCATCAACCTTGGAGACAATTCCAAGAGGGCAAAAATGTTATTTTGACAAGACAACGTCAACAACCATAGTAAAGCTACAGATAAAGTCACAAAGAGCCATTGTAGTACTTTCGAACGTAAACTATGCAAAACAGCTCAACGGACTTCCTATGAAGACCTGAAGATACTAATTTGGTCATGAACCCATCTTTCCGTATTCAGAAAAGGGTAAGCCCTATGTCATTGCATAGCTCTTGGAAAGAGCTTTCCAAAATGGTATCGCACATCTCCATCGAATTCCCGAATTACAAGTTAAAAGCGTTTCAAGGGACTGCACAGAGATCGAGGTGCACGAACTTTGAGGCTGCAGGACCCACCAGGGTATTTCTGTAGCTGTACTTGCGGAAGCTGCAGGTCTACTTGTGGAAGTCCATGCCTTTAAATATCAGCCCCCATCAGCTCATTTCAAAAGTGTTGAGAGAGAGAAGGGCCCAAGTGAGAGAAATCCAAACCTTATAGTGCAAAACTGCACAAATTTTGCTTCTAAACCTGTAAATCTCACTTGTAAACTCTCATATACATATATACTACCACATATCAAGTTTTAACTGGTGAAAATTGAGTTTAAAAGCGCCAAAAGCCGTTCGATAGCCCATCTCATGCAAGGTTGTAAAATCTCTTTAGATCTGTGTCATTTTCCTGCTTTACTATATATATATATATATATATATATATATATATATATATATATATATATATATATATATATATATATATATCTTGGTTAATATTGCATAAATGTAGCTTTTTTGTGACGCCCCTAAAATTAGGTATACATCACCCATCTTGGGTCGTCAACTACAAAGTACAGAATACAAATATAACTTACTAATACAACTGTCGCGTACAATACGACAAAACATAAACTGCGAGTTTGAATACAAATATTATCTTCTAGAGAGTATTCATACTCAAAAGGAGTCCTCATTACATTTATTAACACACTATTACATAGAATAGTGAGGACTACTAACTAATACTATCATTCGAACCATCACTCCGTTCCCCGACTTGCCCCAGCTACGTTCTCATTTCCTGAAGAGAACAGTGAAAGAAAGGGTGAGCTCAACTAGCTCAGTAAGAAATATTATGACTAAGATAATGCAGAATAAATTATCATTAGCCTTCAACAATGTTAAACTGATAAAATATAATAGAAATCAAGTTTAACTGCAGCGGAATAAGCAATCCATTAAAAGAGTCAAGTAGAAAATAAATTCTACTATCTTTTATGATTTAAAAGGTTTTTCAACACTGTTATCGCTGGGACTCAGCTTAATAAAATAATCCACATCATCGAATCACCCCTGCACTACGGCCAAGGATATTCGTGTATTCATTAATGGTCATGATCATGCCAACAACTGTCCATCAATGCACTACGGGCCAATGAGGACTTTTACCACATCATTTGTAACATTACGGTCATGATTATACCGAATAATCCCTGGTCATAATCATACCAAGTCCATCTATGCACTACAGGCCACAGATGACTTTTAACAATGATATAAGAATTCAATAAAACAAGTTCAAGAATTAATTTATCCAAGAATTAACAACGTCTAAATTGTCAACATGATACTGCTTTGTGGAGTAAAATTCAAGAATGCTTAGAAGAATATTTTTATGAAAAGATACTGGATGAAACGCAATTATCAAGGATATTCCACAAATTTCATGGAGTATAGAAGTCAAAACTTAACCAACTGAGTACAATAAAGAATGGAATAACAAAAGAAATCACCATGCATACGATAGACCGCACAGACAGGTTATTCCAACAGAATAATAAATAATGGAACCAGGTCCGGCGTAAACGCACAGACAGGATATTCTGACAGAATAATAAATAATGGAACCAGGTCCGGTGTAAAACACACAGACAGGATGTTCCAACAGAATAATAACAAGATGGAACCAGGTCCGGTGTAAAACACACAGACAGGATGTTCTAACAGAATAATAGTAAAAACGGAACCAGGTCCGGTGTAAAACACACAGACAGGATGTTCCAACAGAATAATAGAAGAATATCACCAAGTATAGGGTAGACCGCGTATACAGGTTATTCCAACAGAATAATAAGAAATGGAATAACAACAGTTCTCTTCATGAATAAGAAAGAATAACACCCCTTACTGTTTTAAAGAAGAGCTGAAATAAGGAAGTAGTTAAGTAGCAGAATACCCTTCTCTCTCTCTCTATAGTTTCTCTCTCTAGAGTTCAGTGAATTCGTAAGAAATAATGAAAGAATGAGCTACTATTTATAGAAAAATAGAATGCATAGTAACTAATCCATGAACGGTCCAGATTGATTACTTTAATCTGACGGTCCATATTTAAAGAAAAATCTTTTAAATAAAATATAATATATTCTATTTATAGAATAACTTTAATAAAGTATTCTGTTTTATATAAAAAGATGTTTCTGTTTTATTACGTTAATAATACGAATAAAACAAAACGTCATTATCGCTAAATAATTCATATTATTAACTGACAATAATTGAATCAAACTGAGTGACTTCTCACATAAGCATTAATAATCAATACCGTGTGCTACTATGCAACCACACGTATTACTGTACTTTTACTACCGAGTAGTTCAACAGTAACAATGGTAAAACTTCCGCCGTTATTTTTAATAAAATATTTTTGTCGTTTTCTCAATCCGACAATAATTCCGTTGTGGGGTCCACCAATGATTGTGCCGTTGTACGAATATTCCCTGTTAAAACGAATATTCCCCGACCAATCGAATATTATATAACTTGCGTACTTTGCAAAATTTATAAATATTACCTACAACTATAACATTATATGAAATTAACTCCATAATATTCAAAAATGATATTTATAGAAAATTCATCTTTATTTATAAAAGTTGGGGTCTTACAACCTCCCCTTCTTATGAAATTTCGCCCTCGAAATTAGGGTGCGTACATGGTATGTCGAAGAGGTAAGGATACCTTGATTTCATTTCAGATTCTAACTCCCAAGTCATTTCCTCAACATCGTGGTTTCTCCACAAAACTTTGACTTGAGGTATAACCTTGGAGCGTAAAATATGATCCTTCTTATCCAAGATTTGAACAGGAACTTCTTTATACGTCAAATCTCTCGCTATTTCGTCCGGTTCTAACTCAATAATGTGGTTCGGGTCTTCCACATATTTGTGTAACATGGATATGTGAAAAATGTTATGAACACGAGACATACTTGGCGGTAAAGCGAGTCTATAAGCCACAGTTCTTACTCGATCGAGGATTAAAAATGGACCGATGAATCGAGGATTGAGCTTTCCTCTCTTTCCAAATCTCGTAACTCCTTTCCATGGAGCAACACGTAAGAACACATGATCTCCTACATCAAATTCCACGTCCTTTCGATGAAGATCAGCATAACTCTTTTGTCGATCTTGTGAGGTTTTTATACGTTGTCGGATCGTTTGAATCTTTTCTGTAGTCATACGTACCAACTCCGGTCCCAACAATGTTACTTCACCCACCTCATCCCAGCATACTGGAGAATGACATTTTCTTCCATACAATGCTTCGAATGGAGCCATGCCAATACTTGCTTGATAACTGTTGTTGTAGGAAAACTCCACCAATGGTAAGAACTTGTCCTAACTTCCCTTGAAGTCAAAGACACAGAGTCTTAATAGATCTTCAAGAGTTTGAATAGTCCTCTCTGATTGTCCGTCCGTCTGAGGATGATATGTTGAACTAAATCGTAAATCCGTGCCCATAGCTTTTTGTAAACTAACCCAAAATCGTGAAGTGAATCTTGGGTCTCGGTCAGAAACTATGGATACTGGCATACCATGCAGTCTTACAATCTCATTTATGTACATACGAGCAAGACGTTCAAGTGTATAAGTTTCTCGTATCGGTAAGAAATGAGCAGACTTGGTCAATCTATCAACAATGACCCAAATCGCATCAATACCTTGAGAAACCCTAGGAAGACCGGTAACGAAATCCATGATAATGTGCTCCCACTTCTATTCTGGAATTTCAAGTGGTTGCAATGGACCTTTTGGTACTTGATGCTCCGCTTTGACTCGTTGACAAGTTAGACACCTTGAGATAAACAACGCTATCTCTCTCTTCATATTCCTCCACCAAAATGTATGACGAAGATCATGATACATTTTGGTACTTCCAGGATGGATTGCAAACGGTGTGTTGTGCGCCTCCATCATGATTTCATACTTTAAATCAGGGTTGTTAGGAACACAAAGTCTGGAGTTAACTCGAAGTATTCCTTCTTCATCGATTCTTGCTTCCGGCATAGCACCTTCTTGCACTTTCTTCCTCATACGCATCAGCTCCAGGTCTGTAGCTTGAGCAGCTTTAACTTTATCGATTAAAGTCGGTTCTACTCGTATATTCGCCATCATCACATGGGTCCCTGGAGTCTTTAACTCTATCTCCATCCTTTGCAAATCACACAAAATGGGCCTTTGTGTTGACAATATCGCACTCGTACTTGCATATGATCTTCTACTCAATGCGTCAGCTACCACGTTCGTTTTTCCAGGATGGTATTGAATGGTATGATCATAATCTTTCAACAGTTCAAGCCAACATCGTTGTCGCATGTTGAGTTCCTTTTGAGTGAAGAAATATTTGAGGCTTTTATGATCCGTAAAGATCTCCACCTTCTCCCCATACAAGTAATGCCTCCAAATTTTAAGTGCAAAGACAACAGCTGCCAACTCTAGATCATGAGTAGGATAATTCCTCTCATATTCCTTGAGTTATCTTGATGCATAGGCTATGACTTTTTTATGTTGCATGAGAACGCATCCCAACCCTTTGCTCGAAGCATCACTGTAGATGACAAATCCCTCCGAGCCAGATGGTATTGTTAGAACAGGTGCTGAAATGAGTCTCCTCTTGAGTTCTTGAAAACTCTTCTCACATTCTTTGCTCCAACCGAACTTTGTATCTTTCCGAGTTAGCTGAGTTAATGGAGTAGCGATTCGAGAAAATCCTTCCACGAATCTCCGATAATAACCAGCTAAACCAAGAAAGCTACGTACTTCGGTCACTGATTTAGATTGCTCCCAGCTTTGAATAGCTTCAATCTTTGCCGGGTCAACCGATATTTTACGACTTGATACTACGTGCCCAAGAAATGCTACCTCCTCCAACCAGAACTCGCATTTCTTCAACTTGGTATAAAGTTTGTATTCACGAAGCTTTTGGAGTACCAGCCTCAAGTGTTGCTCATGATCTTCACGGCTTTTGGAATAAATAAGGATGTCATCAATAAAGACGACCACAAAGTGATCCAAATATTCCTTGAATACCCGGTTCATCATATCCATGAAGGCAGCAGGAGCATTAGTCAATCCAAAGGACATGACTAGGAATTCATAATGCCCGTACCGAGTTCTGAAAGCCGTCTTTGGAATATCCTCAGTTCTAACCTTCAGCTGATGATATCCAGAACGAAGATCGATCTTTGAAAAGAATTGTGCTCCTTGCAACTGGTCAAACAGGTCATCAATACGTGGCAATGGGTACCTGTTTTTGATGGTGACATGATTCAACTCCCGATAATCAATACAAAGTCGCATACTTCCATCTTTCTTCTTCACGAATAGCACAGGAGCACCCCAAGGAGAAGTACTAGGACGAATAAAGCCAATGTCTAACAATTCCTGCAGTTGGATCTTTAACTCCTGAAGTTCAATAGGAGCCATTCGATATGGGGCTTTGGAAATGGGTTTTGTACCGGGTTCAAGGTCGATACAAAATTCAATTTCACGCTCTGGGGGTAGGCCAGGAAGTTCTTCAGGGAATACGTCAGGGAATTTATTAACAATAGAAATATCATTCAAAACTGACGTATTTTTGTTTAGATCCATGACATGAGCTAAGAAAGCTTGACATCCGTTTTTCAATAAACGAATAGCTTTATGGCTTGAGATGACAGCGATTGATTTTAATGGTTTGGTTGCTTGAATTCGCATAATAGGTCGATTAGGAATATGAAAGCTAACAACCTTACGAAAATAATCAATTTTTGCATGATGAGTAGTTAACCAATCAATCCCTAGAATCACGTCAAATGCAAGTATTTTTAATGAAATAAGATCGACAGGTAATGTGTGGGTACCAACTTGAACCAAACAAAACTTATAAACCGTGGATGTAATGAAGGTTTCTCCCAATGGAGTTTCAACAGATAAGTCAAAGTCTAATTTCTCCGGAATCAAATTTAATCGATGAGCGCAAGTAGGAGAAATAAAAGAATGGGTAGAACCGGTATCAAATAAAGTATAGACTTCGTTAGAGTTTATGATAAGCTTACCCGTGATGACCTCATTCGGGTTCCTTGCTTTCTGGGAGGTCACAACAAACGCTCTCCCTTGCACTACCGGTTTTGACTTTTCTGGGACGGCCTTTGGTGTCTCCATCTTGGCTGAACTTGTTTTTGGTAAACGACAAAATCGAGCTAAATGACCTTCTCTTCCACAATTATAACATGCTTTAGACGACATCGCGCAGTTTGGACTGATGTGCCCCTCCCCTCCGCATTTGAAACATATGATAGGTGGTCGTTCTCCTTCCTTAACAACGGGTGCTGGTGCTGACGTCTTTCCATCATTGTTGAATCTCCTCTTCTTGAAATGACCATTCTTATTGTTTTGGCCCTGATTACCACCGAAGTGGTTACCATTTCTGGCCTGTTGATTCCCTCCACGCTTGTTGTCACCGCTTCGATGACTGCTCTCACTGGTATTATCATTTTGCCGACTGCTCTCTTTTGGTTGCGTTGACTCGTTATCGCGCTCCACCAACTGAGCCCTATTCACAACATCTGAATACAAACACAGTTTATGAGAAATAAGATGTTGACGTATCTCAGGTTTCAAACCTCGCAAAAACATTCGCGTCATTCGCTCTTCATTATCCACCAAGTGGGACGCAAACCGGGATAACTCAGCAAATTTAGCCTCATACTGCGACACGGTCATATTATTCTGCTCCAATTTGATGAACTCCACCTCCTTCATGTGACGAACACTTTCGGGAAAGTATTTGTCATTGAACAGCTCTTGGAACTTCTCCCAAGACATCTTCAGTGCGGCAGGTTGAGTACGCTTAATCGATTCCCACCAGTAATCTGCCTCTCCTCGCAACATAAAGGCGGCAAAGGGAACCTTTTGCTCCTCGGAGCATCCCAAGACATCAAATATCTTGGTAATCTGCTTTATCCATGTTTTCGCTATAAGTGGTTTGGGCTCTCCCTTAAACTCTGGTGGTCCCAGCTCCTTGAACTGTTTAGCGGTGACCGTCCGAGAGTTTTCAGTGTTTCCACCTATATTTGGACAGGAGCCGCTCTTGCCTGCTGTTGCATGAACTGCATAAAGTTTCTGAACATTCCATCATTCATCATCTGGTCAGTGTTGTTGTTTGCATGAGGATTGTCACCTTCCTGATGCACATTATCCTGATTATTGATATGTGGTGAATCAACAGTCCACTGTGCTCCATTGCTATTCTCAACATTCTCAGATGCCATTTTCAGATACTGCCACAAAATAAAAGTTAATTGATATGTCATATATTATCCTTATATTATGACCGACCAATTAAATACCATGCAAATAAACTTAGGTAGGTCATACTAGCGAAGGAATTCCCCGTCTCTCCCCTCCTAGTTCTATTCTCACATCTTAGCCAGGGATCATATCCCTAAGCTCTGATACCAACTGTGACGCCCCCAAAATTAGGTATACATCACCCATCTTGGGTCGTCAGATACATAGTACAGAATACAAATACAACTTACTAATACAACTGTCGTGTACAATACGACAAAACATAAACTGTGAGTTTGAATACAAATATTATCTTCTAGAGAGTATTCATACTCAAAAGGAGTCCTCATTACATTTATTAACACACTATTACATAGAATAGTGAGGACTACTAACTAATACTATCATTCGAACCATCACTCCGTTCCCCGACTTGCCCCAGCTACGTTCTCATTTCCTGAAGAGAACAGTGAAAGAAAGGGTGAGCTCAACTAGCCCAGTAAGAAATATTATGACTAAGATAATGCAGAATAAATTATCATTAGCCTTCAACAATGTTAAACTGATAAAATATAATAGACATCAAGTTTAACTGCAGCGGAACAAGCAATCCATTAAAAGAGTCAAGTAGAAAATAAACTCTACTATCTTTTATGATTTAAAAGGTTTTTCAACACTGTGATCGCTGGGACTCAGCTTAATAAAATAATCCACATCATCGAATCACCCCTGCACTACGGCCAAGGATATTCGTGTATTCATTAATGGTCATGATCATGCCAACAACTGTCCATCAATGCACTACGGGCCAATGAGGACTTTTACCACATCATTTGTAACATTACGGTCATGATTATACCGAATAATCCCTGGTCATAATCATACCAAGTCCATCTATGCACTACAGGCCACAGATGACTTTAACATTTTATAAACATGAGGATGATGACAATGATATAAGAATTCAATAAAACAAGTTCAAGAATTAATTTATCCAAGAATTAACAACGTCCAAATTGTCAACATGATACTGCTTTGTGGAGTAAAATTCAAGAATGCTTAGAAGAATATTTTCATGAAAAGATACTGGATGAAACGCAATTATCAAGGATATTCCACAAATTTCATGGAGTATAGAAGTCAAAACTTAACCAACTGAGTACAATAAAGAATGGAATACAAAAGAAATCACCATGCATGCGATAGACCGCACAGACAGGTTATTCCAACAGAATAATAAATAATGGAACCAGGTCCGGCGTAAACGCACAGACAGGATGTTCCGACAGAATAATAAATAATGGAACCAGGTCCGGTGTAAAACACACAGACAGGATGTTCCAACAGAATAATAATAAAAACGGAACCAGGTCCGGTGTAAAACACACAGACAGGATGTTCCAACAGAATAATAGAAGAATGTCACCAAGTATAGGGGGTAGACCGCGTATACAGGTTATTCCAACAGAATAATAAGAAATGAAATAACAACAGTTCTCTTCATGAATAAGAAAGAATAACACCCCTTACCGTTTTAAAGAAGAGCTGAAATAAGGAAGTAGTTAAGTAGCAGAATACTCTTCTCTTATTCTCTCTATAGTTTCTCTCTCTAGAGTTCAGTGAATTCGTAAGAAATAATGAAGGAATGAGCTGCTATTTATAGAAAAAATAGAATGCATAGTAACTAATCCATGAACGGTCCAGATTGATTACTTTAATCTGACGGTCCATATTTAAAGAAAAATCTTTTAAATAAAATATAATATATTCTATTTATAGAATAACTTTAATAAAGTATTCTGTTTTATATAAAAAGATGTTTCTGTTTTATTACGTTAATAATACGAATAAAACAAAACGTCATTATCGCTAAATAATTCATATTATTAACTGACAATAATTGAATCAAACTGAGTGACTTCTCACATAAGCATTAATAATCAATACCGTGTGCTACTATGCAACCACACGTATTACTGTACTTTTACTACCGAGTAGTTCAACAGTAACAATGGTAAAACTTCCGCCGTTATTTTTAATAAAATATTTTTGTCGTTTTCTCAATCCGACAATAATTCCGTTGTGGGGTCCACCAATGATTGTGTCGTTGTACGAATATTCCTGTTAAAACGAATATTCCCGACCAATCGAATATTATATAACAACTTGCGTACTTTGCAAAATTTATAAATATTACCCACAACTATAACATTATATCAAATTAACTCCATAATATTCAAAAATGATATTTATAGAAAATTCATCTTTATTTATAAAAGTTGGGGTCTTACA